>JAKSZT010054498.1:6128217-6178169 GCA_026826555.1 Tolypeutes matacus | reverse complement strand
AAAGCTGCCAGTTGGCACTTGGTATTAATCCCTCGTTGCCAGGGAGGCTCATCCCTGGGAGTCATGTCCCACGTTGGGGGGAAGGTAATGCAATCATATGCTGAGTTTGGCTTAGAGAGAGGCCACATTCAAATGTTTTTTTTTTTTTTAACAGCTCTTCTTTGAAATTTGGTTCCACTTATTCTAGTCTTTAAAATTTCCCAGCTTAAGGTATCAAATTCTGGCCAGGGACTCATGAATGGGACTCAGATTTTATCCCAGCAGTTAGGATACAGAGAACACCAAAATCAGTTTTTTTCCATGTAATTTCCAAATGAGCAAGCAGATGGCACTCCTGGGTTCATGTTTCCACAGAGGTGTTTCAGTCTTGGCTTTCCTGTGCTCAAGTGTTGAATCTCCGAGCAGGTATTAAAAATGGGCTCTGCTGGCTGAATTCACTGAAGCAAAGCCCCCTGACTCCCCTCCCTTTTCCCTTAAAACAGCTGAAAAGGAAGAAGATGTCTGTTCCCCTCTCAGTTAGCTGCAGTGAGCCAAGAGTTTTACCCCTGCATAAAATCTTAGGGGTGGGGAAGGGAAGCCCTTCCCAGCAGCCATGGGGGCTTGGTAACTCACATTGTTGCTTTGGGTTCTTCGTCTCTCTGCCCTCAGCCTCCTCAGAGTTAAGTAGCACTGTCCTGGTCTGCTGACCCCCAAAGAAGGTCCTTCAGACAGCTTTTGGTTCTTTCTCCATTTTTGATGTGAGAACATTGAGCTCGGCTTGTTAGTCTGATGCCATATTCCCACAATCCTCAGATTACTTTTGATTGGTCTATGTCAGTGAGGTGTGACCCAGGTTCATCTCTGCCTCCTTACTGGGCCTTATATAAATGGAGATACGTAGAGGAGACCCACAGAAAAGGGAGCTTTACCATTTTGACCCAGCCATATAAGAGAAATGACTCAAGGATTGCTAGCAGTCAAAGCTAAGTCAGGAAGCCCCCAAGAGGCTGGGTCCATGGATCAGTTCAAGTCTAAAGAGATGAGCCACATGCCTGTTTGTCCACAGCTGGGCTTAGGCAGAAAGCAGGGCAGCTGTATTTGAAAAAGGAGGTCTTGAAAGAGGCAAACCATATGCCTGATCACCCACAGATGAGCTCCTGGAGAAAATGAACCTTGAGGGGAAGGCAGGGACCTCAGCAGATATTGGCTGCCATATTGCCTCCCCACATGTCAGAGTGCCAGGATCACCAGTAGCTGTTTTGGTCATCTCTGATGATGCCTTGATTTAGACATTTTTGTAGACTTGGAGCTGTAAGATTTTACCGCTCATAAATTTCCAATTATAAAAGCCAACCCATTTCTGGTAGTTTGCATATTGGCAGCCTTTGGCAATCTAAGTCAGCTGTCTTATGCTATTTTTGCTTGTAATGTTTCTTTTTTTCTTTCTGCTCCTCTGCCTGACTCATTTCAAGCATCTTGTCTTCAAGTTCACAGATTCTTCCTTCTGCCAGATCCATTCTTCCTCTTGAAATGCTCCTGAGCATTTTTCTTTTCAGTTATTGTGATCTTCAACTCCAGACAGAGATTTTCTTGAACTTCAACCCTACTATCAGAAAGTTCTACCCAAGGTGAATAGAGTATGCAGGGTTTTCCCTGTCTTTCTTGGCCTTTGTCTTGTCCTGGGCTTTTTCTTGTTAAGTTCTTTTGAATTTCACTTGTTTACAGCGGTTTGGTTGTCTCCCTTGTTTCTCAGGGAACAAACCTCCCTCTCCCAAGTATTTGATGCTGGCAGGCCTTGGTTCCATACAGTCCACCTCTATAGTTTCATACACTTTTTTCATTGTCTCACTTTACTTTTGCCTGGAGGGAAAATTCTGGGAGGAGGGTCTTCCAGGGAGTACTTTGCTAATTCGGTCTGTCCCAGCTAAAACAGGGCCAGGGACCCATGAAGGGAGCACAGAGCAGCTCCAAAATGGTCTGTGCAGTATGTCAAGAAGGTCGCCAAAACCTGTTCTGATAGCTCCCAAAGCTGAACTTTCCTTGACTGCCCAGAAAATGTAGTCCTTCAGCTAAATGTCCTCCAAAATTCCAGGGAGGGTTAATACAATGGTTGTCACTGTTTTTGTCTAGGGGAGCTTGAAGCAATGGCTGTCCTTAGAGCCAGGATCCAGCAATCTGAATTTGCTAAATAGAAGCCATGATCAGTGATCATCTGTATCCAACCTACTTCTCGGGAAAGAGGATTTTTCCATCCCATTCTACCACCAGCAGCTAGCCAGAGATTGGACCCTGCAGTGGTCTGCTGCAAGAGCAGGAGATGGGTGCTGGCAGATGCTACACAGAGAAAGCCATTTACAGTTCTTTATCTTAATTTATCAGCCTATTCCTCCCAGTCTTCCCTGGATGTTGTACAGTGTTATTCTGGCCTCTGAACTTTCAAATTGTTTTTTCAGACAGTTCCTGCCTGTTTTGTAGTTGTTTTGGTAGAAGTACTGATTCCTGGAACTCCCTACTCTGCCATCTTCCCTAAAAGTTTTTCTGAGTCTTATATTAGGTGTTTGAAATCAAGCATACACTGAGGATTTGAAAATAGTCAAATATAATAGAATCTCACTGATTTATGGCAATGCCAGTCTGGATTTGTGAAATGCTTGAGATAAGAAAATCTTAAATGTAATTATAATACTTCCAAGAAACTTTTATCTTTTCATTTGTGCCCCTTTTATGAAAATTGCCCCATTGTCCCTTGCATTATGTTGGTTTGTGTTTCTTCATAACTATATTAAAAGTTCCTTAAAAGTAAGAACTGTCTAATTTTTATAATATCTTGCACGGTGTCTAGCATGTAGTTGGCATTTAATAATCCCTTCTTAAATATAGAGGTAGTGTGAAAGGGGAAAAAGTATACCAGAGTGGGAATCAGAAGTCTTGGGCTTAATTTTGGTTCTGCTACTAACTCTAGGTCTTGGGCAATGGTGATAAAAAATTTGGGGGGTTATTGGTGGAAAATACAGCAGGAAAATGGCAAAGCTGTTTGAAGAAGGAAAGAAAGGTCAAAAGTGTGAACAAGGCAATGTTAGTTTCTATGTGCTCCCATAATCCTTTAGATCACTGCCCTTCCTTTCTTCCAAATCTGGGAATTGTAATTTCTACACACACACTGTTCCCCACTATACCCTTCTCTCACATGTGTGTGCATACACAAATGCACAAATTTGTTTTAAACAACCAGATATTTGCTACACATGTGTGTGTTTTCAATTAGATTATGTCCTTAGTTTTTTATATTGCATTGCGAGATTTGACTTGATCTCAGTGGCTTTCCTATTTTGGGTAGCCATGACTAAGATCTTGTACTTGGATTTGATTTTCCTGTGCACTAGCACATTCTCCTTTTATCATGTTGTAATTTTCAGCTCAGCATTCTTTCAGTGGCTACATCCCACTATCTTTTCCCAGCTCTCTGCCACACAACTGTGAGGTATATACCAAGGAATTTAACTTTGGGCCTTTTAAATGATTTCACACTCTTCAGATTTCATTTCTATAGCTTTATATCCTTGAGTTAAACACCATGTCATGGGCAAATTCAGCACTATAGTAGCAAAACTGTGCTTAAATTCTCATTGTGTAGGTAATTCTTTAGATTTAACAAGATCCTCAAAGGATCAGACATCTCTAGTTAAAATGATGGAAAGGGAGGTCACTAGAGGAGACCTCTCCAATACATGAGTAAAGAAATGCTAGTTTTTAACTAGTCCTTTGACTTTGAAAAGACCAGAGCAGTATCTGGAAGGAATAGGGCACAGAGTGAAGTGTTAAGTGGGGTAAGGAGTTTCACTCATGAAGGTTAATTAAAGGTAATACCTCCATGGAGAAGTAGTCCTAAGTTAACTCAGGGGTTAGAACGTTGACCACTGAACTATTTGGGTTTGACAGGGCCTGAGATTTCGTGGTGAACTACCAAGTGATAATGACAAATTGATCCTTTATCTTCTTTATATCTATTTATGAGCACTGAATAGAGGCTGAAGTCATTTTCTCCTCCTTATCTCTTTTCTAAATCTTTTATTCTACTCTGCCTCTTCTCTCATTTTCTCCACTACTCCTTCCCTCCTCCTTGGCATTTGCCCTAGTCTTAGTTTCCATCCCAGTTAAATTTAGGCACTCCTAAGGCCTTTGAGTACTGCTAATCATTGCTGTAGATTGTGGGGACAGTTCAGTTTATAAGGACTCTTTTTATTTCTTTAAGGCATCAATGCTTTCCATTTTAGCTTCATACTCATTTAGGGCTGTTGTGATTTTACCTCTGTGGACAGCCCTGAGAGAGTTGAGAATCCCATTTTAATTGGATAGAGTGTAAGGCAAAATCACCTTTTTCAGTTAAGCCCCTCTCCACACCTATCACCCATCTGTCTCCGTGTTTTCTTTCATCTAGTTGTGCTGTTTGATAGAATTGGAAGCACTGCAGCTTACATCTGTCTGAGCAGATGGAATGCATTTTGTATGAGTGTTAACTGATTCATGCATTGCATAAAGAAAGCAATCTGTGTTAAAATATGGTGACTTTGCAATGAAGCATTATCTGTGGTGTGCTGAAACCTGTTTACTTATAGTGGGTTTGATTCTTTTCCCTTGCTTATGCTCTCACCCACTGCCCCATGGTCAATCCCGGAAATCTTTTAAAGAAAAAATGCATACAATCTATGATGATAAGAGAAAATAAGAAAAGAGAGGAAAAAATCTGAAGACAAAAGTAACTTCTGGTAGCTAAGTTCCTATATATTTTTGAAGTGTATGATCCTTCAGAATAAAAAAGTAAATAATATATTTGTGGAAAAGTTGCACATATAGGCAACTAAATAGTTATCTCTCTCAGTTGATCATGATTTCACTAGGGTTTGATAGCTAGAACAGCTTGGAGGTGTTTTCAGAAGGTTTGGCATAGTGTGAGCCCTAATCTCACCGTGTTCCTATATAGTTCCCTCAGCATGTGCACAGTTACAGTCTGTGACTTTAAACTTGAATTTGTGACCAGCATCAAAGTTTTTAGGATATCACCCATTTATCACACCAAATCTCAGTTGCTTTAGACCTTTGTCCCTGGTAGATCTGGCTGTGCCACATAGCAGTTTATTGAGGTCTTTCCTTAGCCTACGAGTAGCTGTTCATTTATTTCCAGAAAATGTTGTATGTATCCTATAGCCAAGAAAATTGAACTTTATTGCCCATTTTGTGCAATTTGCCAGTTGAGGGCTGTAGCACAGTAGAGAGTAGCTCCATTTGCAAATGTTACTACATATTTTGACCTATTTTTCCTTGCAGGAGTAATGACTAGGGTAATAAAACTCCATTGAACCTGCTGCATAAGCACACATAACTGTCTCGAATTACAGGGCAATTTCTAAGCTACAAAACCAGTTAAATCACAGAGGCCCTCTTCTGAATCCTTTCACAGTTCCAATAAGCATGACCATGTCTGTCCCCAGACTTCTGGAAGAAGAAAAATATTATTCTGTTAGTTCAGTAGCTTTATAGCTACCAAATTTTTGTTTCAATGCAGATTCTTTGACTCTGTCCAGCCAAGGTTTGGATAATGGGTTTGCTAAAAAAAAAATAAAGAAAAGGTGATAAACTTGGAGCTCTCACTATCTCATATCTCTGTAGTTGATATAAACAAAGGAGTATATTTAACAGATATGTGGTGAAGAAAGAGGTTTGGGGATACTAGGAAAGGGTTAAGGAAAACATGGATGAGAATTAGGCAATGTCACTTGACATGCCTGATGTGTGCCAGTTTGGCAAGAGCATTGGTACTTCTGTTATTTCTGCTAGTTAATGCCTTCTGACCCAACTAGTTCATATATTCTTCCCCTGAGGCTCTCTAACTGAAGAGAGCTATGAAGAACTTTAAGTGGCTTTAAAATAGAGCCACAAAGATGATTATAGGATTGAAAAACATTCATCTATGGACAAATAATAGCTTTTGAGTTCCTGAAACACTCTACTGTGGTGTAGCATTTCACAACCATTATCAGGAAATTCCAGGGTATCATGGGGGCACACTGTGCTTTGGTTTCCCTCTCTGCCTCTTCTCTCACAAAACTTGGCATTAAAGTTATTCTTGCGCCCCACACCATCACATACATACACTTGAATGCAAATTTACTTCATGATGTTTCTGAACACATGACAATTTAACAGTGACCTAAAAGTGATGACAATGTCACGCCCATATTTATTAAGTCCAGCAAATCTCTTTCTTACTAAGGAAGAGTATCTGCAGTTTTTTTTTACTCCTCTGGCAGCTTGATTATATATGACTTCAATCCTAAGGTGTTAAGATTAAAATAGTATTTATTCAACTTTAGGATTGATTTTCTCAGAGCCAGAAATGTCTGATCCTGCTTAATCTGCATTCTCTCCAAAAGAAGAAAGTTACACCCAAGAAGAATTTTCCAACTTTGATATACTTGAGCATATCAAAACCTTTTTTCGTGTTGGGGTGTTCAAACAAATATTGAATCAGAGACTCTCTTTTATACTCTTAGGCAGTTAAGCAAGTATTGCCTCTCAATGAAATTTACTAAGCAAATTCTTTGTGCTTTGTGGGAATTATAAAACCTGTGTCTTAATATCATTGTCAGTTATAAAATAACACTTATCAAACATCTGCCTGTCTATGAGTTCCTTAAAGTTTCTTAAAATAAATCTAAATTTGAAGTCTGTATAATTCTTTTGAGGAGCTCCCTAAACATACTACATCTCTTACCTTTGGCAATCTTTAGAAATAAGTAATTCTTCCTGACAGATGATGTGTGAACTGGGGGGGTGATTGCTGTGCTCCTCTACACATACTCAACTCTACTTTCCCACCACTACTACCAATCTGCGCTAGATCTGATCAAATCTCAGCCAACCCTCCAACATTGATTCCCTTTTTGTTTGTTTGTTTTTAGTTTATTATTATTATTGGAATAATGTATGCACTCTAAGAATGATTGAAGTGATGTAGGCGCAAATATGTGATTACAGTGAATACCATTGATTGTGCACTTTGGATGGATTTATGTTTTATTAACATGTATCAATAAAATTGATTTGTTAAAAAAAGAAATGTCTGGGGAAAATCTGCATTATTTTCATTTACTATTTTTAATGCATACTCTCTTACATATTCACAAAATTTGTGAATTATTTCTATGTTAGCTTACCTATTTGTAGATTTTAATGTTACTCATAGATTTCTATAAGTATTTAAAATCTTTTATTGGTTATATGCATTACAAATGATTTCCCAAGATTTTAATTCATTTATGAATTCCCTATACATTTCCTTTACCCATTTATCTACTTGAGCCTTATTAATTCATTTATTACTTTTTTAAAGATACTTAGATTACACAAATGTCACATAATAAATATAGGGGATTCCCATATACCCCACTACCCACACCTCCCACATTTTCCCACATTTAACAACATCGTTCATTAGTTAGGTTCATTCACTGCAGTTGATGAACACATTTTGGAACATTGCCACTAAGCGTGGATTAAAGTTTACATTGTAGTTTACACTCTCTCCCATTCAATTCTGTAGGTTATGGCAAGATATATAATGGCTTGCATCTGTCATTGCAATGTCATTCAGGACAATTCCCAAGTCTCTAAAATGCCCTTGTATTACACCTGTTTTTCCTTCCCCCTGCCCTCAGCACCTCCAGTGGCCACTGCCTCCACATCAATGATATAAATTCTTCCATTGCTAGAATCACAGTTAGTCTATAGTAGAATACCAGTAAGTCTACTTGTAGAGTTGGACTCAGTTGTAGTTTCCCTACACATGACTCTTCTGTCCTTCTACTTGAACCTATAATTAGTAGTAGAGTTGGTATGTGTATGTCCAAGAGACTTAAACCATTGGGCTGTCAATGTGCTACCTGGGCCCTGAACCTCAACAGAGTTGTAGCACCTACTCTTCAGTTCATTGGTCTCACCAGGACACCTAACAAGGAGGTGATGATGAATAACTACCATACCAAGGAACTAAGAGAGTCTACAACTGCAAGCAAGAGAGTCCCATCCATCAGCCCCATGGGATCACATCCCCCACTCATTTAGAGGTGGAGTGGACATCACCATCCCAGAATCCTCAGGATTGGGGCAACACTGATTCTTCCGAACCATTTGTCCCTTTGGGTTGTTGAAGTTGTAGATTTTTTTTTTAATTTATTTTTATTTTGGGTAAAAATCAAAATTCTCACAATACATACAAACATTTGCAAAATGATATATAAATATATATGCATATATGTGTATTTGCTTACAAAAATGTTATTTATATATATATATATACATATATTTTAAGAGGTGCTTAGATTACCCAAAATATTACACGGAACCCACTGGGATTCCCATGTTGCCCACCTCCCACACCTCCCACCACATCCCACACAAACATCTCCCACAAGTGTGGCCCACCACCCTCAATGGACTTACACATCCTGGGGCCTTGCCACCAACCATAGACCACAGTTCACACTGTAGACCACACTCTCTCCCACTCAGTTCTGGGTGGTGTGTGCTGATTTAAAATGGCCTACATCTGTTGCCACAACAGTACTCATAGGGAAGGTTCTTCATTACCTTACAGTAATGGACACAGGACATGGTAAATATCATCAAAATTATTAAACTGTATCATCTAAATTGTAAACTATACTGTAAATCACTGACAATGTTTAGTTGCTATATTTTGCTATCTGCATAACAGTTATAACAATGCTAACAACCAAAAAATAAAGGGGGGGAGTTAATATGGGGTGGGGAAGGGGGGGTGGTTTGGTATCTGGAAGTTGTAGATTTTGATGAAGACTAAGAAGGAAAACAAAATAAAAAGACTTCTAAGTAAAAACCAAACCATCATCACTTCTCGTCTCAAGAATGGTTAATGCTTAGTGGCAAAGCCCCAGGATGTGTATATCCATTGCAGGTGATGTGCCACACTAATGAAACATGTTTATGTGGGATGTTATGGGAGGTGTGGGAGGTGGGGAACATGGGAATCTCTGTAATTTTTGTGTAACATTTATGTAATCTAAGCATCTTTATATATATATATATATGGTTAAATTGCAATTGCAAGCAGGAGAGTTCCATTCATCTGTCCCATGGCATCTAAGGTCCCTCTTAATTAGAAGCAGAGTGGGTATCACCATTCCAAAATCCTCAAGATTGGGCAATGAACAATGGACTAAAGTAGACATTATTATTCTATTATAGACTTATAATTATTCTAGCAATTTAAGAACTTTTTTTTTTTTTTAAAGATTTTATTTATTTATTCATTTATCCCCCCCTTGCTGCTTGTGCTCGCTGGGTCAGCTAACCACGCCGTGGGAACCGAACCCGGGGCCTCCCATATGGTAAACGGGAGCCCTACTGATTGAACCACAGCCGCTTCCCCATTTAAGAACTTTTATCATTGATATAAAGGCAGTGGCCACCAGAGGTTCTGAGGGATGGGAGAAGGAATAATAGACGTAATATGGGATCATTTTTGGGATCTTGGAGGTGTCCTGCATGACATTGCAGTGACAGACACAGGCCATTGTATATTTTGTTATAACCTACAAAATTGTACAGACCAGAATGTAAACTGTAATGTAAGCTGTAATTAATGGTTAGTAGCAATGCTTCATATGTGTTCATCAATTGTAACAAATGTACCACACTAATAAGGGATATTGTTGATGTGAGAAAGTGTGGAAGGGGGAAGGGGTGAGGCATATGGGAATACCTTATATTTTTTTATGTAACATTTATATAATCTAAAGATTCTTTAAAAATAAAAAAATTAATAATAATAAAAGAATGGTTAAGGAAAGATCTTGGTTGTAAGCATGGATACAGACTTGCTAACATTTGAAAATCCTTTCTAACCCCATGTGTTTGTTTCCCTGCCTAGACATGACACTGACAAAAACCAGCCACACCACAGCACTAAGTACTCTTGGTGGCCTTAAAAGATCACTTGGCTTGTTTGCCAAGAGAAAGGTACATTCAATCAAATGAGTAGAGGGACAAAACCATGTGGATGAAAAGCAAGGTTACAGAATGAATCTGCATGTAGTGAGTTCCTCATGGCCTTTTTTTCCGTGGAACAATTAGATTTATTTTCATCTTATATGCAATAACATGGTGTGAAAATCAATGATGAGTAAAGGCCTGGGCAATTAAAAGTTGCTTTGTTTTCATTTTATATGAAATGCATTTCTTCTATTTACAAAAAATATCTAAAAGAACAAAACATGCATACATGCATATAAAAGACAAAAATCACTTGAATTACAAGGGGGCTCAATTGGTGCTAATAATGAATATTAATGCAAAATGATCTTACTGTAAATAAGAATCTTGCAATGGAATTGCTCATTTTAAAACAAAACTTGAAAGGGACATCTCCTTGTTAAACTACTTCCACAGTGTCCCCTAATAAAAAGTGGGTCCCTGCATACACCAATAACCTTGTACACTAATACTTCCCCCAATGTCTAGCCTCCAAACTCAAAGATATTTGAGTTCATTAAGATACCATGTTTTTCCCTGCCTCAGGGCCATTCAACAAGTTATTTGCTCTGCTTGGACCACAATTTCTTTCTCTCTCAACTAATCTAATTTATACAAACATTTCAAAATTAAGAATGGAATCTTCTCCACTGAGGAGACTTTTGGATTTAGCAAATGGGGGAATGACACTACTTAGAAAAGATGTAAAAACATATGAAAGTATTTTTTATTATTAAAGTGAATATGGGGAAGTGATACTGGCACTTAGTGTTTAGGGGCTAAGGATGCTTAATGTCCCACAATGTGAGGTTAATTTTTCATATTGAAATATTGTCCCTCTTAAACTTCAAACAGTGTCCCCATTAAGGTATATTGATTTTTTCTCTATTTATAAGTAAGTTTTAGATTACATAAAAGTTATAATGAAAATATAGGGGATACCGATATACCCACTTCCTCCCTCTTCCACACATTCTCACATTAACAAACTCTTTCATTAGTTTGGTACATTTCTTACAATTGGTGAATAAATATTAAAGCATTGTTACTAATCATAGTCTATAGTTTATATCATGTTTACACTTTGCACAGCACAATTTTATAGCTTTGGACAAAATGTATAATGGCTGATGCATTAGTCAGCCAAAGGGGATGCTGATGCAAAGTACCAGAAATCTGTTGGCTTTTATAAAGGGTATTTATTTGGGGTAGAAGCTTACAGTCACAAAGCCCTAAAGAGTCCAATACTGTATGAATGCATTATTATGAACCAAATATATTGTGTAATATATTGTTTGAGTCACAAAAAAAAAACAACAAATAAAAAACACAAAAAACAAAACAACAAAAAAAATACATGTATCCATTCCATTTAATTGAGAAATGTATATATTTATTCATCTGTGTTTACTTTTTAGTTTTTAATTGCTTATGTTTTGAATTATTAAATGTACAAAATAAAGTTTAAAAAAAAAAAAGATACTATAAGATGAGAGACTTCCGGGAAGATGGCGGACTAGTAAGACACGGGAATCTCTTCTCCAGAAAAATAGCTAGAAACAGCCCCGAAAAAGATCTTCTAGGGTTTAGGACAGCAGGTAAAGGCTGCACACCACCCGGAGGAGAGAGGGACAGAAGACGGAAATCGCGACTACAGAACTGTGAGTTGCAAGCAGCAGCTTCTGCTGCTGCCGGCACCCTCCCCCACACTCTTCAGAATTCTCGGGCCCCTGGGCCTGCGACCACAGATAAAGGGGGCTTCAGGGATCTGCCACTCCTGGAAAGGGGAGAGAGAGGTACACAGCCTTAGGCTGACTCAGGTTCTGACCTGAAATTTGGGCTGCGGAGCCCCACGGACCCTTCCACACGGTGGTTTGCACTGGGAGCCTGGAAAGGACTGGAGAAATCCGATCCTTGCAATCTCCCTCTCTTCTAGCCTGAACTAATTGTTGAGGACACCACGGGAAAGGGGAGAGACAGCCTGGGGCTGACCCTGCTTTGGACTCCCAGGTTTGGTCTGCCCTGTCCCGAGAGCCCTTCCAGGCTGGGTGGGGCTGCGCCATTGTTTGTCTTGGAGCCTACAAGGGGCTAAAGATCTACAAACCTCCCAATCTCCTCCTCTACTAACAGGGAGTGATTGTTGAGGATTCAGAAGGGAGTGGAAATATTTCCTAGCTGGGAAAAGGGGGGCTCTACGAGAGAAGTCTGGAGAACGGTCTCAGAAAGTTTGAGTCACAGGGTTCTTAGTCCCCAGACAGGAAGCTCTATCACATTGATCTGGCCTGTGTCACAACAAATACGCTCCTACCAGGCATTGAATTGAGAGCTGCCAACAAGCGCCATCTCCTGGCAGACCAAGGACGTGCACATAAGAAAATTAATAAATAAGAGAGGCTTTTCCTGGCCTCTATAGCCTCCCTGCCCAAGGCCCTAGGAAACGACTCTACAACCAATTACTGGGTCCAGTGCCCAGTTTTGAGCAACCAGCAGAACAATCCTAACAATCAAGGTTGAGCCAAATATCAAAGAGCGGTGGTAACTCACAGCCTCCTGCCACTAAAACCCCATAAAAGAGAAAGCGATGGAGCATCTAAGTAAAATACAAACTAACCAGATGCCTAAGCACCAGCAAAAAATTACGGGCCATACTAAGAAAATAGAAGACATGGCCCAAGAAAAGGAATACAGCAAAGTCCCAGAAGAGATGCAGAATTTGAGAGAACTAATCAGTGAGATGAGCACACATTTCCAAAATCAAATTAATGAGATGAAAGAGAATATAGTTAAAGAGATCAATGACATCAAGAAGTCATTGCACGAACGTAAAGAAGAATTTGAAATCATGAACAGAAAAGTAACGGAGTTCATGGGAATGAAAGACACAATAGGTGAAGTAAAAAATACATTTGAAGCATACAACAGCAGACTCGAAATGATAGAAGAAAGATTAAGTGATATGAAGACAGAGCAGCTAAAATTGAAGAAAGAAAAGAACAGAGAGAGAAAAGAATGGAAAAAATTGAGCAGGGGCTCAGAGAGTTGAATGACAACACAAAACGCAAGAACATACATGTCATGGGAGTTCCAGAAGGAGAAGAGAAAGGAAAAGGGGCAGAAAGAGTATTTGAGGAAATAATAGCTGAAAATTTCCAAACTCTCATGAAAGAAATGAACTTACATGTCCAAGAAGCACACCATACCCCAATAAGAATAAATCCAAATAGACCTACGCCAAGACACATATTATTCAGAATGTCAAATGTAAAAGATAAGGAGAAAATTCTCAGAGCAGCAAGAGAGAAGCAAACGATCATGTACAAAGGATGTCCAGTAAGACTTTGTGCAGATTTGTCTTCAGAAACCATGGAGGCGAGAAGACAGTGGTATGATAACAATTAGGAAACTGAAAGAGAAAAACTGCCAGCCGAGAATTCTTTATCCAGCAAAACTGTCCTTCAAATATGAAGGTGAATATAAAGTATTCACAAACAAACAGAAACTAAGAGAGTTTGCAAAAAAGAATCCACCTTTGCAGGAAATATTAAAGGAAGCCTTAGAACCTGAAAGAAAAAGACAGGAGAGAGAGGCTTGAAGGAGAGTATAGAAGAAAGAAAAGCAGAAAGGATAAACAAAAGAGTAAAAAGAAAGACAAAAATAAGATGACATGTGAAAACCAAAGAATAAAATGGAGGAAATAAATAGTGCATTTTCAGTAATATCATTGAATGTGAATGGATTAAATTCCCCAATCAAAAGATACAGGCTACAAAGCCTGCTCTTCTCTTACTCTCCTTTGTTAAACTATCTTTCAGACAATGGTTCTCAGAGACTGCTCACTTTCCTCAGTTCAGATCAGTGAGGTCATATACTGTTCATCCTTCAGTGCCTGGCTTGCTTCACTCAACATAAGGTCTTCAAGATTCATCCACGTTATTCCATGTGTTAGCACTTTGTTCCTTCTTACAGCTGAGTAATATTCCATTGTATGTATGTGTAAGTCCATTGAGGGTGGTGGGCCACACTTGTGGGAGATGTTTGTGTGGGATGTGGTGGGAGGTGTGGGAGGTGGGCAACATGGGAATCCCAGTGAGTTCCGTGTAATATTTTGGGTATCTAAGCACCTCTTAAAATATATTTATATATATACATAAATAACATTTTTGTAAGCAAATGCACATATATGCATATATATTTATATATCATTTGGAAATGTTGGTATGTATTGTGAAAATTTTGATTTTTACCCACAATAAAATAAATAAATAAAAATAAATAAATAAATAAATAAATAAATAAATAAATAAAGAAAGAAAGAAACAGGCTGACAGAATGGATAAAAAAACATGAGCCATCCATATGCTGCTTACAAGAAACTCACCTCAGACCCAAGGATACAAACCAGCTGAAAGTAAAAGGTTGGAAAAAGATACTCCATGCGAATAGTAAACAGAAAAGAGCAGGGGTAGCTATAATAATATCAGACAAAACAGACTTCAAATGCAAAAAAGTGATAAGAGATGCGGAAGGCCATTATATATTAATAAAAGGGACGATTCTCCAGGAAGATATAACAGTCATAAATATCTACGCACCTAACCAGGGTGCCCCAAAATATATGAGACAAACTCTGGCAAAACTGAAGGGAGAAATAGACATTTCTACAATAATCGTCGGAGACTTCAACACCCCTCTCACATCATTAGATAGAACAACTAGACAGAAGATCAACAAGGAAACAGAGAACATGAACAATATGATAAACAAGTTAGACCTAACAGACATATACAGAACACTGCATCCAAACTCAGCGGGTTATACATTCTTCTCAAGTGCCATGGATCTTTCTCCAGGATAGACCACATGTTAGGTCACAATACAGCTCTCAATAAATATAAAAAGATTGAAATTATACAAAGCACCTTCTCAGATCATAATGGAATGAAACTAGAAATCAATAACAGATAGGAAAAAAGTAAATTTGCAAATGTGTGGAGACTGAACAACACACTCCTAAATATTCAGTGGGTCAAAGAAGAAATTGCAAGTGAAATCAGTAAATATATTGAGACAAATGAAAATGAGAACACAACATATCAAAACTTATGGGATACAGCAAAGGCAGTCTTGAGAAGGAAATTTATAGCCTTAAATACCTATATTAAGAAACAAGAAAGAGCAAAACTCAAAGATTTAACTGAACAACTTGAGAAACTAGAAAAAGAACAGCAAACCAATCCCAAAGCAAAAAGAAGGAAAGAAATAATAAAGATTAGAGTGGAAATAAATGAAAATGAGAACAAAAAAGCAATAGAGAAAATCAACAAAACCAAAAGCTGGTTCTTTGAGAAGATCAATAAAATTGACAAGCCCCTCGCTAGACTAACAAAGAAAAAAAGAGAGAAGATGCAAATAAATACAATCAGAAATGAAAGGGGGGAAATTACAAATGACCTCACAGAAATAAAAAGAATCATAAGAGGATATTATGAGAAACTATATGCCAACAAACTAGACAACCTGGATGAAATGGACAAATTTCTAGAAACTCATTACCAACCTACACTGACACAACAAGAAATACAAGAACTTAACAAACCAATCACAATTAAGGAGATTGAATCCGTCATCAAAAATCTCCCAGCAAAGAAAAGTCCAGGACCAGATGGCTTCACAGGTGAATTCTACCAAGCATTTCTAAAAGAATTAACACCAATCCTGTTTAAACTCTTCCAAAAAATCAAAGAGGAGGGAAAATTACCCAACACATTTTATGAAGCCAACATCACCCTAATACCAAAGCCAGATAAAGATTCCACAAGAAAAGAAAATTCCAGACCAATCTCTCTCATGAACATAGATGCAAAAATTCTCAACAAAATACTTGCAAATCGAATCCAACAGCATATCAAAAGACTTATACATCACGACCAAGTGGGATTTATTCCTGGTATGCAAGACTGGTTCAACATAAGAAAATCAATCAATGTAATACACTACATTAACAAATTGAAGGGAAAAAACCACATGACCATCTCAATAGATGCAGAAAAAGCATTCGACAAAATCTGACATCCTTTTTTGATAAAAATACTTCAAAAAATAGGAATAAAAGGAAAATTTCTCAATATGATAAAAGGCATATATGAAAAACCCACAGCCAACATCATACTAAATGGGGAAAAGTTGAAAGCTTTCCCCCTAAGATCAGGAACAAGACAAGGATGCCCTCTGTCATCATTGTTATTCAAAATTGTACTAGAAATTCTAGCTAGTGTAATTAGGCAAGACAAAAAAATTAAAGGCATCCAAATAGGAAAAGAGGAAGTAAAACTCTCACTGTTTGCGGATGACATGATCCTGTATTTAGAAAATCCTGAAGTATCCACAACAAAGCTACTTGAACTAATAAATGAGTTCAGCAAAGTGGCAGGATATAAGATCAACACGCAAAAATCAGTAATGTTTTTGTACACTAGTACTGAACAATCTGAGGAGGAAATCAGGAGGAAAATTCCATTTTCAATAGCAACAAAAAGACTCAAATACCTAGGAGTTAATTTAACCAAGGAAGTACAGGACCTATATGCAGAAAACTACAAAACAATGCTAAAAGAAATTTAAAAAGACCTAAACAAATGGAAAGACATTCCGTGTTCATGGATTGGAAGAATAAATATCGTGAAGATGTCAATCTTGCCCAAACTGATTTATAGATTCAATGCAATACCAATCAAAATCCCAACAGCTTACTTTACAGAATTAGAGAAGGCAATTACCAAATTCATCTGGAAGGGTAAATGCACCCGAATAGCCAAAAGTATTCTAAAAAAGAAGAGCAATGTGGGAGGAATTTCACTGCCTGACCTTGAAACATATTACAAAGCTACAGTGGTCAAAACAGCATGGTACTGGCATAAAGATAGACACATCGATCAGTGGAATAGAATTGAGAATCAAGAAATAAACCCTCACCTCTATAGTCAACTGTTTTTTGACAAACCTACTAAGCCCACGCTGATGGGAAAAAACAGTCTCTTCAACAAATGGTGTTGGGAGAACTGGATATCTATAACCAAAAGAATGAAAGAGGACCCCTATCTCACCCCCTATACAAGAATCGACTCAAAATGGATCAAAGATCTAAATATAAAAGCCAGGACCATAAAACTACTAGAAGAAAATGTAGGGAAACATCTTCAAGACCTTGTGGTAGGTGGTGGTTTCTTGGACCTCACACCCAAAGCATGTGCAACAAAAGAAAAATTAGATAAATGGGACCTCCTCCACATTAAACACTTTTGCACCTCACAGGACTTTGTCAGAAGGGTGAAAAGGCAGCCGACTCAATGGGAAAAAATATTTGGAAATCACATATCTGATAAGGGTTTAATATCCAGGATATATAAAGAGATGTTACAACTCAACAATAAACAGACAAATGACCCAATTGAAAAATGAGCCAAAGACTTGAATAGACATTTCTCTGAAGAAGAAATACAAATGGCAAAAAAACACATGAAGAAATGCTCAACATCACTCATGATTAGGGAAATGAAAATCAAAACTACAATGAGATATCATTTCACCCCTATCAGAATGGTCACTATGAAAAAGACAGAGAACTACAAGTGTTGGAGAGGATGTGGAAAGATAGGAACACTTCTTCACTGTTGGTGGGAATGCAGGATGGTACAACCACTATGGAGGACTGTTTGGCAGTTCCTAAAGAAGTTGAATATAGACTTGCCACATGGCCCTGCAATACCACTACTGGGTATATACCCAGAAGAACTGAGAGCAGTGACACGAACAGACATCTGCACACCGATGTTCATAGCCACATTATTCACCATTGCCAAAAGCTGGAAACAACCCAGGTGTCCATCAACAGATGAATGGATAAATAAACTGTGGTCTATTCACACGATGGAATATTATGCAGCTGTAAGAAGAAATGAAGTCATAAAGCATATGGCAACATGGATGAACCTGGAGAACATTATGTTGAGTGAAGCAAGCCAGACACAAAAGGACAAATACTGTATGAATGCGTTACTATGAACCAAATATATTGTGTAATATATTGTTTGATTCACACAAAAAAACAAAAAAACAAACAAAAAACAAAACAACAACAAAAAAATTTACATGTATCCATTATATTTAATTGAGAAATGTATATATTTATTCATCTGTGTTTACTTTTTGGTTTTTAATTGCTTATGTTTTCAATTATTAAATGTACAAAATTAAGTTAAAAATAAATAAATAAATAATAATTATGCAAAAAAAAAAAAAAAAAAAAAGAGAGATACTATAAGAGGTGCTTTCTCATCCAAAGCCATTTGCCACATTTCGAAGCAAGATGACGGGTGATGTCTGAGAGCATTCAGCCTTCCTTCTTCCCTCTTAAGGCTCTCTTGTCCCAGCTTCTTCCAATATCAACTGTAGGCTGGCCAGAGTCTTGTCTCTCTCCCTGGGTTTTGTGCCATGTTCTCTAATGGAGCAGCAACAGTCTCCCAAGTGCAGGGGCAATGACTGACAAATGTGGGGTGCCTAAGAGTTGCCTCCTGAGAGCCACCTTGTTGCTCAAATGTGGCCTCTCTATAAGCCAAACTCAGCATATAAATGCATTACCTTCACCCCTGCATGGGACATCACTCCCGGAGATGAGCCTCCCTGGCACTGAGGGATTACTACCAAGCACCAACTAGCAGTGCAACTGGAAAAAGACCTCGAATAAAAGGTGGAAAAAGTAAAGACAAATGAGTTTATATGGCTAAGAGACTTCAAAGTGAGTCGGGAGGTCATCCCAGAAGTAATGCTTGTGTATATCTCAGCAGGATTTCATAGACTGCCAAAGTGGATACTACCCCAAATAGTGGGGTTCTGAGGGCTCTGGAGACACCCAGGTCCTATGGTCAGGGCAGATGGCTCCAGAGTTTGGTGCCTTACCAGTGGGCCCTAGTTTGGAGTTTGTGCTCCTCAGAGTGACAGAGATGGACTCAATTATGGCTTCCCTACACATGGCTCATCTGTCCCTTCTATTTGAACCTATACTTGGTCCTGAAGTTTGTAGGTGTATGTCCAAGAGACTGGAATCTTTGGGCTGCCCATGTGCCAGCAGGGCCCAGAGCCTCAGCGGAGATGTAACACCTACTCTCCAGTCATTGGATTCACCCAGGACAACTAACAAGGAGGTGAAGATTGACAACCACCATACCAAGGAAACGAGAGAGCTTACAATTGCAAGCAAGAAGGTCCCATTCATTGGCTGTATGGGATCAAAGTCCCCTCTCAATTAGAGGTGGAGTGGACATCACCATATCAGAATCCTCAGGATTGGGGAATGAACTATGGACTAGAGTGGACTTACTGGTATTCTACCAGTTAGTCACTATACCAGTAAGTCACTATATGTCTCTATAGACATATTGTGATTCTAGCAATGGAAGAAATTACAACATTGATGTGTAGAAAGTGGCCTCATAGCCTTTTGCCACCACAAATGGCCTCATGGTCTTTTCCCACCACAAAAAACAATCAAAAAGAAAGAAAAAAATGCCCTGTGGATTATGTGGCTTAGATTTGCCAACAGAATCCTAAGAAAATAACTAGAAGTACTATGTAGGAACAGCTAGAGAGCTGGCAGTCTTTCCACACAGTTTCTTTAACAGCATGATTTTAAAAAAGAGTGTTTAGTCTCATCAAAATTGCAAGCCCATCAAAGAATACCCCGTGTTCTTTCTGGGGAAAAACATGGTAATTGTATCAGAATGATGGATTTTTCCAACACAGCTGTCACAATTGCTATTTTAAATAATTTGTTATGGTTTAAAATGTGTAATCTCCATGAAATTGATCATTACTGCAATTCAGTTTTGTTTTTTCAGTGCCTTAACAACTCTCAGCTTTGCATCACACAATTAACTTACAAAAACTAGTCATAAAGTGCTAAATTTCCAGTGGCTCATTTCTTGATCAATTCTTTATTCTTTTAAACAATATTTTGTTTTTAAGAATTTTAGATTAAAATTTCTGACACGACAAAAACAGGTTCACTCATTCTCTCCTTATCAACTCTCTTTAATCCATGGTCAATCAGTACCTTCTTCCTTTTCTTTTCTTCTTCGTTGGCTGTACCTCCATATTCAGCATTACCTCAGAGCCTTTGCTCATGATGTCCCATACTGGGTCTACCCTGCCATTCAGAATATGTTATAATGTTATGCCATGTTCATGGTCCAATTGATATTCTACCTCTTCCAGGCAGCCTTCCTAGTTGCTCTATTCATAATTCACTCAGTGAATACTCATTAAATAGTGTTATGTACCAGTCACTCTGCTAGGCACCAGAGATACTATGATGAAAGAAATATATTCTCAGCCCTTAAAAACTTTTATGGTTTGCCTGATTTTACTGATAGAATAATGAAATCCTGAAACAGTGATATCCTTAATACCAAGACTGTATTGCCTTAATATATTTTTCCATTTTCATTTTCTGTATTTAATTAACCTGCCATGTACCTTGCTCAACACTGTCAATGTGATTCTATACTTACAAAAAATTTTAGAAGACCGGACCCCACCTAAGACCATTACCTGATCCCTGCTCTAACACTAGCTAAAACCCATCCCAAACAAACACCTAGACATATCTCATAGATTTACTAACAGAGTGCATAGCAGATAACGAAGTCAGCAAAGCTAAATCTCAGGTGACCAGGACACTGACAATTCATAACTTTTCCTTTGCAATCATTGAGTAACCTATAGTTTCATTCTGGATCCCTGGTAGAAGCTTACTTTGCTTTATTACTTTTGAGATATTCTCCCAAATTGGAAGTAACCTGAATTGTAATTTGACTGTCAAAAAAATAAATGTTGTCAACTTGGTGTTGAAATTTATCATTTGTAAAATCAACGATTCGTTTTTACCTTATCTTCATTACCCCCTGGTAAAACGAAATGAGAAGGGCACTTCACCTCTGTGATATTCTGCCACCAAATCCATAACCTCAGTCAATCAAGGAAAAAACATCAGACAAACCCAAGTTGAGAGACGTTCTACAGTATACTTGACTAGTATTCTTCATAAATGACAAGGTCATGACAAACAGGAAAGACTGAGGAACTGTCACAAATTGGAGGAAGAAACATGACACATAAATGGAATAGAGGATTTCTGGTTTGGATTCCTGAAAAAGGACATTCGTGGTAAAACTTGAGAAATCCAAATAAAATCTATAGTTTAGTTAAGAGTACTATACCACTGTTAATTTCTTAGTTTGACCATTGTACAATGGTCCTGTAAGAGGGTTAATATTAGCGGAAGCTGGATGAAGGATATACAGAAACTCCTGTACTATCTTTGAAACTATTCTCTAAATCAAAAATTATTTCAAAATTAAAGTTTTGAAAAGTCAAGATATAGAGGGAGTTGTCTGAAATGCTAGCTAATAGTCAACAATTTTCCATTTACCTACAATATGGATATAACCCATGCCACGTTTGTATAATGATTTGGCATATTAATCCATGTTCTAATTTGCTTTGCTGCCAAAGCAGATACCACAAAATGGGTTGGCTTTTAACAGTAGGAATTTATTAATTTACAAGCTTACAGTTTTGAGGCTGAGAAAAATGTCTAAATCAAGCCATCATCAAGATGAGGCTTTCTTCCCAGATACTATCACTAGTTTCTGAACCTTATCCCAAGTTCAGCCCATTGCCTTGCTCAATTTCCACCATTCTCTTTTGGCCTTGACCTGGTTCTTTCAGTCCTGACTCCTTGAACTGAAACTAGCAATCCACTGCCACTTCCCATCAGTGCTACAATCATTTAACCAGTGTAGCTGCTTAATGCTTAATTCTTTGGTGATAACTGTAGTGAAGTCAAGGTGCCAGTGTGTCTAGAGTTACTGTTATTTCCTGGAAAGTTTTAGACCCATTTCGGATACACGGCCCCATTTACAAACAGTGGCCCCTGGTAATGGAAAATATTTGCTTAGGGGAGCAATAGGCCATAAGTCACTTGAAATCGGTGTGATCAACTACAATCAGTATTATTTAATGAGAAAAGTGGAGATGTGGTGACACTCATATGTAGCATGTAACGGTGGTAATGGTAGAGTAAGACTATTTACCCTTTGAGAATTATTTGATCAACTGACCCTATTTTGCTGAGAAAACAAGTAGCAACCATCTAAAAGCAGCATTCATATTCTTCAAAGTAGATGCTTTATAAAAGAGATTTGACAACAAACTGACAATATATTTCAAGGTTGTGTTCCTGAAATCAGGGAATCAATGTTTTTGCATATTTATTCACCTTACAGGTTACCCAGATATTAACAATACTATCCTAATGCACCACTCCTAAGTAAAAGTGTTGCTGTCTTTTACATGAGAACTGTGATTTGATGACAGTCTTTTGGTTTGAATGCCCTAAATACAAACCTTCTGTTAGAGAACTATCAGAGAAAGCATTCTCTTATAAGTTGAAGTCTTACTCATCTCAATACCTGACTGAAAATTTTTCTATGACTACAATATGAATGTTTTTTAAAAGGCACCAGCCACGAAATAACAGCTCTGATTCTAAACCTATATGTTCATTCTTTAAGTTATAAATCTGTAATGACTACTTGCATTTAGGATAAGTCTAAGTTCTTAGAAATCATGTTTTCAATAGGAAAGAATCTTCCAGAACTTATTCCATTAACAAATCTCTTGGTGTATATGATATAAGACATACTGGTTTTAAGGTCATTGAATTAATTATGAATCATACTCACCAGTGATCATTATTGACAAATTTGTTATGTGTATTAAGTTGAGTCCAGTGGAAATATATGTCTTCATCATCTGGATGTTTTAGTACTGTATAACCCTAAACCAACGATAATAATCTAGCAGTAATTTTAAATGGCCAATTAGGTCCGCTATTTAATATAAACATTAAAAAGCAAAATTACTCCATAAATTTGCTTGATTTTTTTAGTAAAATGGTTGGGATTTCTTGAAAATGTTGATAATTTAATATATTTGATACCTTATATTTAATCTCTATATAATACATTATAAACTATACTGCTTGACCTTACTTACTTCTAAATTTTTACTTTTTTTTATTACTTCCTGATTGCTGGATTATTTATCCAGCATTTGATGCTTATCACTCCCCTGTGTTTCAGGGTCTCCATGAAAAGACTGGTGCACTGACAGCTATTAAAGTGATGAATGCTCGCAAGGTAACATTATATCCCTTAATGGACTGTTTTCTTGGGATAAAGAGTTCAGGAAATACTGTTTTAGTTTTTAAGTAATTACTGCATATAATTATATTTATCTGGACTTATTATATTATATTTAGTGTACAATATTGATTATATTCATTAGTATATTATATTTATTATTTACTTATATTTCCATACAAACAGACCTCACTCAGGGTGGATATTCCAGATATTTTGGTATACTTTTAAAATGAGGAAAATATCTGTATTATTATTTCTAGTTGGTTATCTGTTTTCAGGGATAGCCAATTGGAAATTTCCTCTAATATTGTGTTTATCTCACTGTGTTCCATCATATTATTTTCCCTCACCAGACATTCTTTCTGATAATTGTAGCCATTAGATTCTGCATGGCATATAGAAGGATAGAACTTGTCAGAGATGCACTTATTTTATGTATTTTCTGACAAGTGAGCAAGAGACAGTTTAACTGACAATTTTCCTGAAAATAGTCATAAAATTGTGTAACGGTTCATAGCATATTGTCATAGAATTTGCTAAGCCCTCTTTTCTGTTCTCTTTCTTTAGCATGACTTTTGAAGATAATATTATCTTTTGAAGATAATATTAGCATGAACATAGCAAAGGTTGAAAAATTGTCACTTCACTATACCCTAAAGGAATATTCTTAAATATTATGTTGAACAGATTCACTGAAATGTTATCAAAGCCATAACTGTTATTTTCCAATTTGTGCAGTGAATGAATTTCTTAAACTCTTTAAAGAGTTGAGTGTGTTTTCTTTTTCCAGTAAATGTCAAACATTACAAACCAATGTGACTTTCAAGGGATTTTGAGATTTTTTAGCTTCATTTTGCCCTAAAAACCATGGCTTCCAAATAATCAACCTCATACTTTTTGAGTAAAAGTACTCTGTATAATATTTCCTTGTTATTTCCTTGTTTAACTGACCTTGATCCATATTTAATCAACATTTTAGATTCTCAGATCTTTGAAATATTTTTCAAATTGTGTTCAGCCCATAAGTGGTTAATGTCAATTATCTGGTATTGTAAAGGAAAATAACATTTTACTAACATCAAATTTTAATTTTTCCATTAATATGGCAGGTAAATCACTTACTGTGAATTTGGTACTAAGTTTCCGTATACAATAAGAATCTAATTTTTTAAATTAAAACTGTTGGTGAAAATTAAGAGAGAAATAATATTATGTTACTCTTCTATTGGGTGCTAAAGAAGCACCAAGCACTTAAGCATAAATAATTTTCAGAGTGTACCAGTGGGTCTAATAATATTTTGTTGTTGTGTTTTACAGACCCCTTTACCTGAAATAGGAAGACGAGTGAGAGTGAATAAATATCAAAAGTCTGTCGGGTGGAGATACAGTGTGAGTACTTAAAATCCTCATTAGCTCCCAAGTATTATTTCTTTTAATTTCAGAATTAAAATCATCCCCATTGTGTTGTGTCATTCTATCTAGAAGGTCATCACTGAAATGTTTTTGATTGGAAGTCCTAATATTGTTATATATTTTAACATAGTCACATAGATCTACTCATTATATTTGAACACTTACATCTGGCAGAGAGCAGGGGCTAGAATAAAAAATAGTTCCCTGAACAGATAAGCATTGTTTATAGAAAAGGGACTGAATAAACCTGGAGAACATAGAGCACTCTGGCTGGTAGAAACAAATGAGGAGGTAATGGGACCAGGACCAAATTTTACCTAAAGTCGGCTTTTTCAAGGTCCTTTTCAAATCTCTTATATGAGGTTCTGGACTGAATGGTTTTTTTCCCCATTATGAGTCAAAGAAATAATGCTATTGTATATGAACCATATGAGGACTGCTTAAAAAAAAAAACTTTGTATGTATTTCTTTTTTTAATATACTATATTTTAGAGCAGTTTTATGGATATAGAAAAATTGAACAGAAAGTCCAGAATTCCCATACCCCCCTCTCCCTGTACCCCTCCTGAAGTTTTCCCTATTGAAGACTGCCCTGTTATTAAATATATATATATTTTTAGAGAAGTTGTGAACTTATAAAACAATCATTTACATGTGTGGAATTCCCATACAACAACCGTCCACCAACCATCTACATTGTTTTAAAACATTTGTTAAAGATTATGAGATAATATCATCAGAGTATTACCACTAACTATGGAGGGCTGTCCTTTTTTAATGTAAGAACAATAGCAGAAAGAAAACCAACAAGCTACACAGCTTAAAACTTGGAAGACATCTGACAGTGTACTTGAGTATTTGAAAGACTGAAGGTGCAGCTTTTTGATGGCCTTATAAAGCAAGCTCTACTGCTCTGATAATTCGTTGGTTTTAGAATAAGATCAGACAAAGTGGACTCCCCCTTTTGAGTAGATTTTGGTCATCTATCAAAGTATTCTGTGGGGCTGAAAGAAGAATTCCAACTATTATTGTCTAATTCATTGATACATTTTTCTTACTTTTATGCTCTCAGGGACACTAAAAATAATCTTTTTCACTCACACAATCACATTCAGAAAAATGTTCTACCTATTTTAAAAAGTATTAGGCCTCCATACTGGTTCCCTGAAACTCAACAAGTGATGGTAGAAAAGCAACCAATCAGGACAGCAGACTGCTGACATTCCTCCTTAAGATAGTGAAAGAGGAGGAGGAAAGGTCTTAAAAAGACCTACCCTGGGGCCCCACATGTGCATCTCACTCTGTAGCATGGCCCACACCCATGTCTTTGGTGTGTACTATCTCTTTTCTTCTTTCTTAATAAACTCTTTATTCCCTTGCATACCCTAAAAAAAGGTATGCTAAACAGCTTCATGATTCATTTAAGTACTAGGCTCCAGTTTTGTTTTTAATATATCTTGAGAGAAAACACATAGCCAAACCAAATGGTTAGAACTGATTAATAATATGTTTTGGTGGATCAAGAAACTGCAGGAAGGAATGTAATAAAAATATAATTATTTGACCAATTCTGCTCCCAACTCCTTTAAAGATCATCCCCAAGCCTTCTCTGGTAGTTCTTTCCACAGTGAAGAAAAGATTTTGATTCTACAATTGGGTGAAATAATAAAGTAAGTTCTGGCATACTTGAGCTGTTTTTTGACAGAAAGCAGGATATTGGGCCACTCTGGGATCAATTGGCCCTGATCCAGGAAATGCTGCAGCATCATATTACTTGGAGATATGTGAGAGTTTTAAATTACCCACTTGGTCTGATGGATGTAATATATTTACATGTTTCTCACAAACTCAACTTCCTGTTAATTGAGAGTGACAAACATGCAAATGCTTTCCAAACATATCTGATTTTGGTTTATTTGTTTTGGGGGAGTATGCATTTTTATGAGAAAACTGCTCTTAGATGATTTTCTAGTTGGGGACTTTGAATTCTCTCAACCTATATTTCAGTAAGAAAAAATATCTACTTACTGATCAAGCAGTTAGCATCTCTAAATCATCTTGAATCCTTTGGGGAAAGAAGTATATAACTTGGACACACATGTCCTTGATGCCGGGATTTTATAGAAATAGTAATAATGTGGAAGTCCAGAAATATGAGTTGAAATACCAAGTTGATCACTAGATAGTCATGTAAGTTCTTGGGAAAGTGGTCTTCTTATCTCTCTAGGCCTCAGGTTCCTCACAGGAAAATGACACAGGGATATTTGGCTTACCTGTAAACAGAGTTACAAATATGGACAAATGCAACTGCATAGACTCCTAGAACCCAGCCTAAGGGGTCCAGACCTCCTGTTCATACTTTGGACAGGACATTTCTAACTCAAAAAGATCCTTGACATCAACCTACCCAAAAATTTAAAGTAATCAGTCTTGCCACTACTTCTCTTTAACCTGTTCTCTGTTCTTAACCTCATCTCATTCCTCTTTATTGCAGTATTTATGAGTTCATGTTCCTCTTTGCAGGACCTTGGTATCTTACTAAAAATGGAGAATGCCCATGTACACATTGAATTGGGAATCCCTGTGATTTGTTTCTCTTTGATTGAAGATATTGTTACAATTTCAATGACGGTCACATCATAGAGGAAACAGATGAGTTTAAGGGCCCTACTTGGCAAGAATGAAAGTCATAAGGCTCAAATTTTAGCTTTATAGAAAACAAGTTGGGAGAATTTGAAGGGAAGTTATTAATTAAGCTTCCTTGAGAGGTTAGGATGAGACATGAACCTTAACTTCCATAAAATTCTCAGGCAAATTGATTGTTTTATTTTTATGTTATTTTATTTTATTTATTTTATTATTTTAATTTTATTTAATTTTATTTTATTTGTCCATGCCTTTATCACACAATAAATTGGTGTTATCCATTGGATAAGTCAGGCTCCATCTCCCTGCTCCAAAAGACAAATAGGTTTCTGGGTTTATGTTCTAGTAATTGACTGTTTATAGGGAAATCCACTGGAAAATCCTAGAGAAATTCTAAAGAATGTTCTGCAACTGTCAGCCATTTCTCTGAGATTTCAAACTTCCTTCAGAAGGTATGTTGTGAATACTGGGCATTTTGGGAGGGGGTTAATTTACAAATACTAAATCAACTTGGAGATACTACAGAACCTACTGCATTGCCTTATATTTATTTCATAAAGATTTATATTGTCTAGCCACAATACAGCTATATATAAAAAATAATTCCACTTTTCTTATTGGGTTTTAGAGATTAAGCTTTTCATGTCAATTGGCCCTTTCCTAATTAAAAGACCAAAAAAGTCAAAGCTATCCTTTATTACTGGATTTTAGGATAGGATCTTAACTTATATGTTTAATTCAAAAGTCTGCTTTCCTTTGTACACTATAAACATAATTCACTTTATAAAATAAGAGTATTTCAGGGAAGGTTATATAAATTGAACTTCTATAGATTTGGTAAGAGATCTTTCTATTTAAAATCAAATAAAATTCAAAGCTAGAAGGCATTCAAAGTCTAGTGGTGACTCCATTTTTCGAGGATAGAATTACTTCCTGGGTCATCTCAAATCACCCTCAATGTTATTATATACAGTCATTAATATATGTGAATCTTGTTTCCCTGGATTGTGAATTCCTTTAAATTATGACTATAACATCGAAAGGCATAACCCAATTATATGTTTATGGAAAATTCCCAACAATTAACCATTTTTAGGTTAATATTTTAAAAGATTTTTCCAGTGGATTGCACCTATATACACAAAAGTATTTGATGATTTAAAAGTTATTAAGAAGCAAAGAAAATTTTTATATTGATTAAAAAATAAGTTACAGAAGGATTTTCAAAAACACTTTGTTGTTAAGATGGAGCAGACATAGCTGAAGGTTAGGGTGAGAGAATTGCTTTCCATTTCACTCCCCTATAACAGGTGTACCAGGAATGAAGGGTGCTGATGTTTGTAGATTAGGGTAAAAAGTGGAGAGATAAGGACCATGGTTCTGATAACACTCTGATTAATTCAAATAAGAATTAAGAATATACTGTGTGAAAATATCTTGCATTTATAGCGTTTACCCAAGAATTTTAAATAACTTTATGTATATTATCCCATTTTGTCCCACTAACACATGGAGATAAGTAATGGCTGCCATTTTCTATCAGTTTTTTAAGGGTAAATTTAATCTTGATAAGATTAAGTGAATTTCCTATTCTTGGCTTTCAGCAATGAAACTTAGAGCCTTGATGCCCAGTGTAAATACCCTTTCTGACTGATATTTCATTATCCCCAGCTAAAACTATTTCTTGAAACGGTGTATTCTCCCTCATTCACTCATATGGCTTCAACTATTCCTATATAGATGATTCTCAAACCAATACTTCTGGCCCTGACCTGTCTCCTGAGATCAATATGCATATCTCTATGCTATGCAATCCTATACAGCCTTAAAAAGGATGTAAATTTTTGTTTATTGAAAGCACTTATAGAAAGGTGCTCTCTATATAGTAATTAAAACATCCAGCAGAGAATAACATGAACTTACTTGGATTAAAAAATAAATGCCTAATATATTCATGTATATCTATAGACCATATATCTGTCTATCTTTAATAGTAATCTCTCTAGCTACAGCACTAGCATATAAAAATGTCTAGAAGGAAGTTAGCATTGGTTGGGGAAGTAAGGATAGACAACTTTCATATTTTACTTCATATAATTAAGCTTTTTTTTTTAAATGCTTGCACCACTGTTGTGATTAGGAAAATAAATGCTTTTAAACATATCCTTAAAAAGAGATCAGCACAGTTCAAACCAACACTTTTAAAATTATTCACGAATAGTAATCATGACAGTGTGATACTGGCATAGGGATAGGTACATAGTTCAATGCAATAAAGGTGATAGTTCATTTAAAAAACCATATATCTATAGTCAAATGATTTTCAACAAGGATGCCAACACTGCTCACTGGGGGAGGAATAGTCTTTTCAAAAATGTTGCTTGGACAACTGTATTTCCACATGCCAAATAATGAAGTTGGACCCTTACCTAACATGAAAATTAATTCAAAATGGATCAAATAACTAAATATAAGAGCTAAAACTATGAAACCCTTAGAAGAAATCATAGGGGTAAATCTTTGTGCCTTTGGACTTGGGAGTGTGTTTCTTTGCTATGACACCAAAGGCACAAGCAACAACAAAAATAGATAAATTGGACTTCATCAAAATTTAAAACTTTTGTGCCTCTTTTGAACACTATCAAGAAAGTGGAAAATCCAGCCCACATAATTGGAGACAATATTTGTAAACCATATATCTGATAATGTACTTGTATCTGTAATATATAAAGAACACTTAAAATTCAATAATGTAAAGACAAATAACCTAATTAAAAATGGACAAGGGGGAAGCGGCTGTGACTCAATCAGTAGGGCTCCCGTTTACCATATGGGAGGCCCCGGGTTCAGTTCCCGGGGCCTCCTGGTGAAGGCAAGCCCGCCCGCACGGCGTGGTTAGCTGACCCAGCGAGCACAAGCAGCAAGGGGGGGGATAAATGAATAAATAAATAAATAAAAATTAAAATAAAAAAAAAATGGACAAGGGACTTGAATACATTTTTTTCAAAAAAATTTATACAATTGGATAATAAGCATATGAAAAGATGTTCAACAACATTAATCTTCAGGGAAATGCAACTCAAAACCACAAAGAGATACCAATTTGTATCCACAAGAATGGCTATAATTTTGAAAAATGAAAAATAGTATGTGTGGCTGAGGATTTGGAGAAATTGAAACCCTCATATATTGCTCTTGGGAATGTAAAATGGTGCAGTCATTGTTGAAAACAGTTTGGCAGTTCATCAAAACGTTAAAACAGAGTTACCATTTGATCTAGCAGTTCCACAAAATAAAACATATGTCCACACAAAAACTTGTATACAAGTGTTCATAGCGGCATTATTCATAATAGCCACAAGGTGGAAACAATCTAAATGCATATCAATCAATGAATGGTAAACCAAAAAGAATGAAGTACTGACACATTTTCAAACATGAATGAACCTTGGAAACAGCCAGTCAAAAAGACCACATATTACTGAATTTATATGAAATGTCTAGAGACATAATGAAGATGTGAGTGATTGACTAGAACTGGGAGGGATGGCAGAATTGAGACGTGATAGCTAAGAGTTCAGGGTTTCATTGTGGTGTGATAAAAATGTTCTTAAACTGTTTTTGGTGATGGTTGCACAACTCTATAAATGTACTAAAAACCATTGAATTGCACACTTTAAATGGGAAAATTATGTGGTAAGTAAATTAAATCTCAATAAAACTGTTAGAAACAAAACATGTACTGCTTCAATTCAGTGAAAACTTTATATGGTGACTAGTCCAGAGACCAAGCTTTGAGAATCACCAAATTAAAATATCTCCATTTTACCTTTATTTTTCTCCCAAATTCCCATTTAGCCAGAGACTTTTATTCATTGAAAATTCTGGTTGATATTTTATTATAAATTGCTATGGGATATAATGGGTCACTATAGGATTCTCCTTCTTTGAAGAGAAAAAAAAAGTGTATACTTATTCCATAGGACGAGGAAGAGGATCTCAGAACTGAACTCAACCTTCTGAAGAAGTATTCTTTTCACAAAAATATTGTGTCCTTCTATGGTGCATTTTTCAAGCTGAGTCCCCCTGGCCAGAGGCACCAACTTTGGGTATGTTTTTAATTACCCTGTTCTTATTCCATAAGAATAAGTCTTACTCAAGGACATAAGCTTTTTTGAGCTGACATGTCATTTTTGTGCATCTACAGGAAAACTTAAGCAATTTAAGCACTCCACTGCTCAAGGTAGTATGACAAAATGTGCTTTGATTACTGGGACGGGGTGGGGGGAGAATAAAACATGGAAAAAATAAGTTAAGTGCCTGACAGTGGGCTTAAAAGTGAAATGGAGAAGGACATAAAAATAATTAAAATATCTAACATATTCCTTTTCAAATATAGTTTTGTTGTTTTTAATTATATATGGTAACCACATATGCTGATATATTAAAGGTATTGTCAAGGTAATTACCTGATGGACTGGCAAGTGACTGGATAATAATAAATTTTAATTCGTACTTGGCCTGAGCTTATTTTCAGTGTTTGCAAAGTATATGCAATTATATATAAACATAACTCCTAGAACCTCTTTTCTAAATGGTAAAAGGACTTACCATTTTCTTAGTCATCATGCCTAGAGAATCACAAATTCCAGATCAATGAGTATAAATTACAGAAAGCGTTAGCTAACTGGAACCAACACTGCATAAGCCACCGTTAACCAGAATTGTTGTATTTTTCCTATTATAGGGAAAATAGGCAAATCAAAAGAAAACAAGCCTTGGTCAAGGATGTCTTTATTTTAAAAATGAATATTTAGAATATAAAGTGGGATTTCTGTACACTTAATTTCTACATTTGTTACATTTCTATTTGTAGACCAAGTCAATAATAGTTTTGTTTTGTTTTGTTTTTCAAAATAATGACAGACTTTTTAGTATCTTCAAGTGTCACAAAAGATTCAGTTGCATTCTATGTACTGGCCTTTAGGAGGCAGGACAGTGAGCATTATAGAAAGGTTTTCAACAAGGATTGAATTAAAACTGTGGTTCACAAACTTTAGCATCCTGAATAACCTTATAAAACACAAATTGCTGGGCTCTTTGCCCAGTTTCTGATTCACTAGGTTTGGGATTAGGGTCCTAGAATTTGTACTTTCTACCAAATTCACAATTGATACTGATGCTGCTGGTCTGGTACCATACTTTGAGAACCACCAAATTCTAAGCTCTTTAATTTAACCCTATTTTCTCCCAAATGTCCAGTTAAGTAGATTCTTCTATTTTATGACAACTCCGGCTGATATTTTTTAAAATATTGCTGCAACAGGGTTAATGACTAATGTTTGGTTTTTGGCATATCCAATTTGTCTTTTCAACTATATTTACTTGTAAGATTTTCCTTTTGACAATATGGCAAACTATGAGAAATGTTTTTAAATATCCTCATTAGATATATATTATTCATACTCAGTTCATTCAGTCATTCAATATTATATTCATTGAGCATCAGCTATATGCCAGGAATTTTGCTAGATGCTTGGGATACAATGGTAAGCTGAATAGACATGCCACAGGCCCATTGGAACTCACAAATTTATTGTGCAGACCAATATTAATCAAATAATCATACCAAAGAATATGTAATTGGTCAGAAAACAAATGACATGATTCTATGTGGGCAAATTACAAAGGACACTGAATTAATCTTGAACTGAGATCTGAAGGATGAAAAGGCACTTAATGCATAATATACTTGTGGAGGTAAGTGTTTTCGTGACCTAGTCGCACTTTCTTGCCTATGTAAATCAGAGCAACTAATGGGAAGAAAACGGCCAACTAATTACCTTTTTTTTTTTTTTCTAATTACCATTTATGAATATATACCAGGCACAGTGCTTAAAAACAAGGAACATCATCCAGAATTCCTTACATTTACAGTAGAGATTTTCTGACACGGGAAATATCAGCAAGATTTTTTCAGGATGCATCTTACCAAATTTTTAAAAAAATTTTTCATTAGAGAAGTTGTAGGTTTATAGAAAAATCATATAAAAATACAGCATTCCCACATTCCTCCCTATTTTAACACTTTGCAATAGTGGAGTACCTTTGTCACAATTGATGAAAGAATAGTATATTTGTACTATTAATTATAGTCCATCATTTACATTACTGTGTATTATTTTTTCCCATAAATCATCCTATTATTAACACCTTGCATTAGTGTGGTACATTTAATATAATTCATGAAAGAACATTTTTATAATTGCACTGTTAACTATAATCCATCATTTACAATAGAGTTCACTGTGTTTTAGTCATGTTTTTTCTATTAATTTTTATTCTAATGAAATATATATGAACTAAAATTTCCCCTTTTAATCACATTCACATACATAATTCAGTGCTGTTAATTATGTTCACAATGTTGTGCTACCATCACCACCACACATTTCCAAAACTTTACAATCAACCCAAAGAGAAATTCTGTACAATTTAAGCATTAGCTCCCTATTCCCTACCCCTAAGCCAGCCCCTGGTAACCTATATTTAGATTCTATTAATGGTTTTAAATCAGTTTTCATGTTTCAGGAGGAGCCCCTTTACTTCCTTTACCACAATACATATGTTGTACCCATTCCATATAGTCAACCCTTAATTCCTCATATGAAAATTATCCTTTTGGAGTTTATCTATATTGTTGGTCTTGCTTGACTTCCACTTCTTTTCTTTTTGGTGAGAGTGTGTTCAGGTGAAAGAAATGCAATTTTATCAGTTGTGAAAAATATAAATGGTGGGGTAGTTTTCTGAAAAGAAAAATCCTAGAATTCCAAAAGGAAATATTGTAGGCTTTTTGAATATTTGTAATTTTGGGTTTATCCTTTTGCTTCCCTTCATCTATGGCAATAATTAAATTGCCACAGTATTAGTCAGGGCAGGCTGCAAGTTGGGAACTCTGAAGAAGGTTTCAATGAATTCCCCAAGAGAAGATGGCTGGCTGAAGTAGAGATAGAAATTCTTTCTGACAGCTGAAATCATCAGTTCTCCTTTTAAAGTCTTCGGCTAATTGGACGAGACTTCTCTTATTGCTGAAGATAGTCCTCTTTATTGATTGAAGATGTAATCACCTATAGATGCAATCAACTGGCATTGATTAAAACACAAAAAATACCCTCACAGTACAAATCAGGCCAGTGCTTGCTTGAAGAAGCAGCTAGACACCATGACCTAGCCAAGTTGACACAGGAACTTGACCATCACACACAGTTTAAAAAAAGAATACTTGGTTTCTTCTATTGATAAAGTATTTTTGACATAGGAAATAGTGCATAAACCTATGTTTAAAGACTAGGTTCTTATGAAAAGCTTGGTTGACTACAATAGTTATATTTTCATTCATATGTGTCAGTCCTCTAGTCAGCTAATATTGTCTGGAAGGAAATTCACTGCTTGAAGATAAAAAATGATTTGGGCACTCAAGACACTGGTAGCAAAAATAGATTTTCTGAGTGATTGAGTTTATTAATAAAACAAAGTAAAATCTGAAAAGATGCTGTCAAGGATATTAGCCTTAAAATGGACATACCTTAGTAGTAATCCCATTTGGAAAGAATTATACACAGGAATATACAATTACCCCCTTGGAGTTGTAGTTTGCCAGTCCTTAGGGAAAAATAATCTGGAATTTGAACATGAAAACAACAAAAAACAAACTTAGTCTAAATGTTGAAGTGTAAACTTTTTTGAGGTCCTCCATAACCCACCTCTCCACCCCCAAATAAAACTGTTTCCTCACCTATCATTTCCTTTCTATTCTACTCATCACTCAGAGTTGTCCCCTGCACAAGTTTCTTTCTAAGGGCATGTTCTTATTTTGTTTTCCATAAACTGAATGGTCTTCCTTCTCTGCATTTCCAATATTACCCATCTGTCAAGGTTTAGCTCAAATCTTACCACTTGGTTAAATATTTCTGGTACCTTGCTTCCTTCCCTCCAGAAATTTTTATTTTACTCCAATTCTTTCTTATTCTGGTAGCCTTTGGAGTCTTCCATCAGAACATTAAGTCAGATTTGCAGTGTCTTAATCTATAAGTACAAGCCATGTGGACTAAAATTCTCCAGATATTTTCAGAGAATTGCTTTTTAATTCTTGATACTTTGCTGGCTTCCTTGCAGATGGTAATGGAGTTATGTGCAGCAGGCTCAGTCACTGATATAGTCAGCATGACCAGAAATCAGAGTTTAAAAGAAGAATGGATTGCTTATATCTGCCGAGAAATTCTTCAGGTGAGTCTTCAGATAGTCATTCTTCCCTGGATTTGAACTAATCTGAGAGTACTATTTAAAATTTATCTTATACCTGCTCATATCTGATTACTATGGGTTAAAAACATCAACACAACATCTGGAGCAGGACTTCTAAAATGACCAGAAAGCTTTTTAGCAAGCAGAATTTCAGAGAGACTGTAAGCTAGTGTTTTTCTTTTCCAGCTGCTAGAAGGAATACTTGTCATGGGTTTGCTTAAACAATGGGGATTTATTGGCTCACAGTTTTGAAGCTAAGAAAATTTTTTTAAAAAGGGAATCAGCAGGGTGATACTTTCTTTCAGAAGATGGTGGCATTCTGAGGCTGGCTGCTGACAATCTTTGGTCCTTGGCTTTTCCATGACATGGCATTGCACATGGCAGCATTTTCTCATTTTTCTTCTGACTTCCATTGCCTTCCTGCTTCTTGCTTGCCATTGCTTCTCTCTCCATTTGATTTTCACTCTGCTTATAAAGGACTTCAGTTTTCCAGATTAAAGCTCAAGCTGATTCAGTTAGGCCACATCTAACTACAGTAACATCTTGAAGAGATCTTACTTACAATGGGTCCACACTGACTAGAATATGAACCAAGACCAACAAACATGTCCAAACTGGGCTACATAATTCAATCCACCACAGATGGGTAACTAGGCCCTTCCAAATCATATCTTTTAATGGCTCTGTCAGTGTCAGACTATTGTGTTCAATGGATCATGGAAATAACCACTTGGAAGTATTTATTAAGCACCTATGATTTTTTTAGATTTTTTAAAATTATAACACTGTCATTAGTAATTAAGATCAAGGTGAAGCGGGAGAAGTCATTGGTTTACAGAATGAACAGAAACTATCTGAAACATTTATGCAGACAGACAAACTCATATGAATACTGCTCCACTTTAAAATTTCTTTAACACCAAATTGTATGAAGACAGAAATCTACTTGATCAAGCAAACTCAAGATTTTCTTTGTGGCTAAAGTGTTTAGCAACACCCAAGAAGGATATTAACGGAACTCAATAGCTCCACTCATGCAATATCACAATACCCTTCCTCCCTTCTTGTCTGGATTCACTTGTGATAATAGTACAAGGATTAAGAGTGCAAACTCTGAAATGAATTTGAATTCTGGTTCACTATGTACTAACTGTGTGACTTTAAGTCAGTTACTTACTTTCCCCAAGTCTTTTTTTTCCTCATCTGAAATATAGGGTGATATTAGCACCTTTCTCAAAGGATTGCTATGAGTATTTAATAATTTATTCCAAGTAAAGCACATAACACAGTACCTGGCAAAGAAAATGGGCTAAATAAATATTAGCCCCCTTTGTTGTTACTATAATTATTAATTACCAGTTAGTATCTGGAGAGATCCCATTGCAGCCTAACATTGCATACCAGGTCACAGGTTAGTTTTATGGTGGTGGGGTGGAGCCAGTGAGGTAAACCAATACATTACAAATGCTTTAAAATGAATTTCCACATTCCCCCATTCCTACAAGGCTGGGTGAAAATATTTTGGATTAATCAAATGTTTGGATGAAGAATAGAGCAGAACTGTGGCTGAGCTAGGCTATTTAAGATGTCTAGGACTTTACTCTTATGTTTAGTTGGAAATATGGAGGCTAGACAGGAAGGTAAATTGGCCCAATATAAACAAACATTACTTTTTGGTGTTCTTTTTCTTTCATGCTTGTCCTGGTTTCTTTTCCTTTCTGTATAGCCAAAAGTGGTATTTCTGAGAACTGGTTGTAGTAATTCCAGCCTAAAGAAAGGATTTCATCTGAAAACTCAAACCTGGGTCACTTTTCTTACCAAAAGGTTCTCCAAAATTACTAAGAACAGTGTCAGAAAAGAGGAATAACATATACTAATTTAACTTTTATTTTTAATCTATATGTATGTACAGGGTTTAGTGCACCTTCATGCACACCGAGTAATTCATCGGGACATCAAAGGTCAGAATGTGCTACTGACTCATAATGCTGAAGTAAAACTAGGTAAGTTTATTCTCACAATATTTTAGATGAGGTCCAAAATATCTCAATGGAGAAAACTATTTTAACATAGCTACACTTTCTTTCATGTTATGGCCAGAATCCTCTACATATTGTCTGGATATTCCCTGCCTGCAAAGCTGGTCAAAATTTGAAATTTTGTTTGGGAGAGGAGGTGGAGCAAGAGAAAGAGGATGTAACTAATTGCTTCTTTGAAATCATGTAGATAAAATAACTTTTAAGTATAGTTAATATATGAATTAATTATATTACATATTAATTTATATAAAACATATGCTTTTTAGTCATTGTTTTATCCTTTATTAAGTATAGCTATTATATTTATTGCAACAATTGAACTGAGTACTTACTATGTGCACAGTTTCTGTGTAGTGGATGAGGATGCAAAAAAAAAGAAGACAATTCTTCTACATCACAGAGACATGCTTTCCTAAGAATATCAGAGAGCTTTAACATTACTTAAGGATGAACTGCTTGTTTGGGATTTTCCCTCAAATATTTAGAGAAATGCTATAAATCTGAAATGATGCTCCAATAACATCCACATCAAATTCAGAATTAGAAATAGAAAGATTAGAAAGTCCCTGGCTTTCTATTCCAGGGTTTAGAATGGTACAATGTATTTGAAAATGACCACACATATTGCCATCACAGGGGCATGGGCAACAAAAAATTGTATCCTTAAACATTTAAAATAATCTTTGGCTGATTCTTAAATAATATCATATGATTAATGGCAGTATGATGCAATGGCAACTGTATTAGTCAGCCAAAAGGGTGCTGATGCAAAGTACCAGAACTCTGTTGGCTTTTATAAAGGAGATTTCTTTGGGGTAGAAGCTTGCAGTCACAAGGCCCTAAAGAGTCTAACTCAAAGTACCATAAGGAATACTTTCTCACTCAAAGTTATTGGCCACGAGTCGGAGCGAGATGGTGGGTGATGTCTGCGAGGGTTCAGCCTTCTTTCTTCCTTTTAAGGCTCTATGGGCCCAGCTTCTTCCAATCTCAGCTGTAGGCTGGTATAAGGCTCATCTCTATCCCTGGGGCTTGTTTCTTTCTGCGCTCACCTGCTCAGTTCTCTTCACAAGGTCAGCTGTAGACTATCAGACTCATCTCTCTTCCCGGGGCCTCTGCCACACCTAATGAGCTGTCTCTCTTCCTCTGTGTTCTTCTCTGTGTGTTTACTTCCTTGTGAGCATCTGTTTTATTCCCAAGGGGGCTGGGACTCGACATCTCAGCTGAATCTAATTCAATCAAAGGGTTATCATGCCAGAGGAACCGACCAGTTTACAAACATAATCTATGTTTCTTCTTGGAATTCGTAAATAATATCAAACTGCTACAGCAATTAACCTCATTGATAACATAAATCAGGTATCATACCCTGTATTTATTCTTTTTTAAATTACATCAACTCTTGCCTAACATGGTTCAAATATGACCTTAAAATATTGCCCATTAGCCTGCTAAACAAATGGAACCAGAGTGGAGTTTTATTCATTCATTGAGGACATTTTCAACTGAATATTTGTGGAAGAAACACAGGGATAGTAATTATTCTTGAAATAAGTGAAAAGTAATTTCAAGAAAGTGAATTATATCTTTTGCATCTAAAAACTACAAAGATAGACAATTTGAAGAATAATTTCTTAAAAGCATAATTTTAATAAACTGTTAGAATACATGAAGGGCATATAGATTTCGTATTTAAATGGTCACCACAAGGCTAAACACCATGTTATAATATAGAGCAACACTTCCTCATACTTGTGCTAAGCTGCTGGGCAACCCAATCATTTGCAATACAGAGGAGAAATTGGAAGTAAGTGAAAAGCCACTGAAATAATCTGTTACAAAATCCATGCACTAAAGCTCATGTGCTCATGTGCTTTACCCTGTCAGAGAGACATTTTAGCATTTGATTATAATTTAATCAGGCTTATTTTACACATTATCCTTATATATTTAGTTGTAGTTTTCTCAGATAACTAAACACTTATTTTTAAGCAACATATTATAAGGAGATGTTTGCAGAAGGTAGAGCAAGTGACAGCTTGAAGGGAATGACAGAAAGCAAAGAGACAGGAAAATGCTTGTATTGCAGTTGCTGTTGATCAATGATCTCCATATTCCAGTCCCTAGATCATTAAAGGAAAGGTAAAATTACAACACAGTTGAGGTCTTTTATCTTAATTTCAGCTCTTCTTTTTTCTTTCTTTTTGATTTTCTTCCATTTTCACCTCTCTTCCACTCTTTTCTCCTTTCATTTTCTTCCCTGGATGTATGCCCTATATCAACTTATTGTCATCACAGGTATTTCTTGGCCCTTAAAGTTTGTCTGTTAGGGATGGTGGGAATGCTGTGCTCTGATTTAACCTATTCTCAAAATAAGATTGTGCAACAACCAGTGGTGATCTTTACAATATTATGCACATTTTTCATCTTGTTAGATAATCCTTAAAGATTGCCTTAAATTTTTTTTTCTTCTCCTAAATTCTTCAAAATACTATTTAGTCAGTTTTTTCACCATTCTCCAGATTCCAGGAAAGCATTCTAAATTAGAAAATCTTATTTTTGTGTGGATTGAATAACTTCACTCTATGTTAGCCATTTTTCTGTCTGTTTCTGAAGATACCATGCTAAATTTTTTTCTAATAATGTATCTCACAGATGAATAGAAGACTGAACTATTATATTCGATGATAAGATATAGACACCACAGTAAATATTTGCATATGACTCAGAGGGTTTCTAGAAGAATTTAAACAAAATTCTCATTAATAAATTGAGAACACTTATTTTTCTTCATCAATTGATAATATTTTTATGTCATTAGTGAATCTTCCTAGTCAACTCTTAGGAACTTAGTCCACTGGTTTTATATTTCTTAGATGATACTTGAAGTGCTTTTCTTTCTCTAGCTTGGTTGGAAGTCCAAACAATACATATGTTACCACTTCAGAATTGCAGCATGTACTGATACACTTTATTTTAATATTATTGGTAAACGTCCAGCCAAAACTAGCATAGATTTATAATAGCACTGCTGAGTCTCTTTCCAACATAAATAGCCGCATAAGCCTATTTTCCAGTATGCCTGGTTAAGCTTGCTGGGCTAGAATGAAAATCTGTTATCCATTGTGGCTTTTGTATTGGTTCTCCAAGTTAAATCAATAACTTATTGTGCTTTTGTTACCTATTAATTCTTTTCACATGTGCTGAATTTGCAGTGGATTTTGGAGTAAGTGCCCAGGTGAGCAGAACGAATGGGAGGAGAAATAGCTTCATTGGGACACCATACTGGATGGCACCGGAAGTGATTAACTGTGATGAGGACCCTAGGCGCTCCTATGATTACAGAGTGAGTGTGAATATTCAGATAGTGAGTGTCAAAGTTTGGAAAGGATTTTTGACTGTAGTTTATTTTAAATAATAAAATCAAAAATTAAATAGCATTAGACCATAGTAGGAAATACTAACCTCTATTCTTATATGTGTTTTTATTATATGCATAAATTTAATAATTTCTAAAACCTTAGACAAAGTAGACCATTAGAAGTTATCCAGATTTGAGAAATAATGCCTATTTCATGTTGCTTGTATCATCTTGGTAAAAAATCATGTGGCTTTACATGGAAATTTAACTTCCAGGGGCAGAGGGCTTTGTAAACTTAAAATGAATAAATGTAAAGCTTATTATTAATCCTCACAGTAATTTAGTTCCAAAAAGGAAAAATAATAATTTGATGACTTAGGGTAATGGAGAAAATCCTTGGCATGGTTCACTTCCAAAACCACGTAAAAATCACTGAATAGACAAATTAGTAACAATTCATGCTATTTATTAAAATTTCCACTGAAACTGCAATTTGGAATATGTATATATATACATACATTTCAAAAAGCTGTTGTGGAAAGAACTCTCCATTTGCTATAGACTGGAAAACCTCACTCGTTCTCCGCATAATAATCCATCCAAACAATGCATTGTGATCTCTCTGTGTGGAACCTAGGACTCAATACTTAAAGTTGATTGGCAACATAATTAATTACTGAGGGTCTATTATATGTCCAGTGCTATACTAGGATCTATGGAGAATAAGGAAACATAATTTTCCTCAAGTAGTTTGCTATAAAAATAATGCTTTATAGCTGTATAATTATTTTGCAAACTTCAGAGTTCCTTCACCCATATAAGTTATTTATTTTTACTTTTTAGCACCATGTAACTAATAGAAAGCTTAAGCCCAGACCTTCACATCAACCCTTTGAAGCCATCCAATAAAAAAAAATGAGGTTCTAAGAATTCAATTAATTGTTTGGGTCTTTGTACCTCTAGCCCTGTACTCTTCCCACATTCTATAGCATAAAGTACAGTTAATAATATTAATTTCCTTTAAGTCTATGCTCAATTTACTATATGCCAGGGAATGCTAAAAGTGATTTACACATATTATTTCATTTAATCTATGAGGCACAATTTAGTCACAGAGAGTTAAATAATTTACCCAAGATCATACAACTTGTAGATCTATATGATTGAACTTCTTTATGGCAAGTTCATTTTGGTATTTCAATTAAGTCAACAATAATGATACATCCAAGATGAACTTTCTGTAAACTAAATCCCACTCCACATCAACTAGTTGTTAGTGAGTATTGGCTTCTTACAACTTCACATAATATCTTCCTGGAGTTTCACTCTGTAATGAAACTTCATTATAGAAAACCCATGAAATGGCTGAGACCTTGACACCTTACCCCAACAAAAAATTATTTTGAGATTCTAAATAATACCAGTTTCCCAGTTCTTAGTGACATTGTTTGCCATCTTTTCTTTTGCAGAGTGATGTGTGGTCCGTGGGAATCACTGCTATTGAAATGGCTGAAGGGGCTCCTCGTGAGTAAAAATGATATTTGTTAAAGGGTAGGGAAACATACTATACGAATCTGTATCTGTGGAAAAATATGAGATTTCCGCTTGTACTATTTAGCTTTAATTAACCACATAGATGCCACACACTATATATCAAATTAAGTGGTGGACTTTTAGGTGATTACCAAATGCTCTTATCAGAATGGCAGCTATGAGTACATAAAAACCGCTTGTAATTTTCTCCCTTGTGGTATTTTACTTTAGGATTACAAAGTGTTGTTGAAATTCAGCCTCAGTAGTATTTGGTCCTGACAGTCCTGACCCACCAGAATCCAAAAGAATTCCAGTCTATATTGGTGGGATATTTAGATTCCAGAACATTTACAGTCACAGAGTGCTACTGCCTCAGACTGTAAAAGCCCAGAAAAGGCACCAATGGTTCATTGAAATTGGCCAATCCTCAACAGTGTTGGGAAGTAAGCATTTTTTTTCTATTGAGTTGATCCAGCTCACCTTTGTTGCCTTCCTTGCCTCTTCAGCTACCCCACTTTCCTCAGCTACACACAAGGCTTTATTATTTTGCCACAGATGTGAGCAGTTCCTCTTGTTTCCCTCTCCTCCCTATCATTTAAACAACCTGTAAGCATCCTGTTCTCCCAGTGCACTGAACTCTGTTAGAAAAGGAAAATGGAATGTAAACTTAGTTATAAATGATTCATAACCATCTAATGTATAACCCCACAAGGAAGGCATATTTTCTTTCTTCAATATGTCAATCCAAATACATAAATGATAAAGGCATTCTGGTATTGTTGGATGAAAAGTAAGAAAAATACCCAGTGGGTCAGTGTTGGAATTGCTTTGCTTTCCTTATTCAGTACAACCATATAAGTTCCTAGGTTCTTTTATGCTCCAGCTATACAATGTACAACCAACAAGGTCTATAAGCTTGGACTGTTTCAGCACCGTGTTTCAAGGCCAATGGGAGGAATTTCAAGAAGTAGAAATAGTGATAACAATTGGTAAGAATTCTTGGTGTCCCTTAGAATATCACAAAGGGGCTAGGATAAAGCTGAGGGAGACATGTAGATCAGATTGCTGCTACCTCTATTCTACTACACCCACTTGGAAAGCCCCAAAGTTGGGTGAAGAATTTTTAGTGATGGAAAAACTTACATTGTGTAAAAAGTTACATATGCAGCATATGTAAAATTGAATTGAAACTGGAAAGATACCTATTATTCCTCAACCTATCCTAATTATTTCTGTTTGGAAAACATGCTTAGATTATGCTAAATTGAACTCTTTTCACTCTCTTTCTCTCTTTTTCTTTAAATACACACTATAGTATTTGATATTAGTATTGATGCATGGAGTTGGTTAAGATGAATGACTGAACCAAGGTTAATATTTTTCCCATTATTTTTGAGGGTTACTTTTAAACTTTAGCCATTTTTATTAATTTTCTTAACAGAGCAAAACATATTCTACCTAACCATAATTTTGTCCAATTATGTATGAGTCTAAGATAAATATCATTTAGATTTGTACCTGGGCAACAAATTCAGAGGTTTTTAGAAATAAAACATAAAGTAACTAGACTAAATAGTTTTATATATATATAAAAATCAGGTCTCTTACTCTGAGATGAATAATCCATTTGCTTTAAATAAAAGTTCAATTTCACATAATGAAGTGAGATATTATTTAGGGGAAATTCTCAAGAGGGCAATATTTTAAAAAGTATATTAAACATTACTTTGAATCAAATCAAGTTCCAATCTTTCCCTGTGAACAATAAAGTTTTCATGTCTAAATGAACCAATTTTAATAAATCATGAAAGATAACTTTTTTACTTTGTTTTTTTAATTTATTTTATTTTATTTTAAAGAAGCTTTAGATTACATAAATGTTACAAAAAAATGTAAGGGATTCCCATATGCCCCACTCCCTCCCCTCCCACACTTTCCCAAATCAACAACATCCCTCATTAGTGTGGTACATTTGTTGCAATTGATGAACACATGTTGAAGCATCTCTGCTAACTATGGATTACAGTTTACATTATTCTAACAATGGAAGAACTCTTATCATTGATATAAAGGCAGTGGCCACCAGAGGTTCTGCGGAATGGAAGAGGGAAGAATATGTGTAATGTGGGGGCATTTTTTCCTTATATGAGTTTCATTAATTCCAAGAAAATAAAAGGGGTTTGGGGAAAAACAATTTTAATCTATATAAGCATAATCTATACCCAAACTTAAGTTTTGCCAGTTTATGCCTTTATAATATTTCTTAATTTTAATTTTCTTCTTGAGCTGTGTACTCCCTCTAAAAGTAACCTATCCTTTAATGGGTCCAATGAAGTGTATACAATCTAATTCTGTGATACTTAGAGTTAATACAGATAAAGTACAATATATAATCAACATTGTATCACATAGAATTTCCAAGATCTTCATGAAAGTCTAATTTCATGGGAAATTGTGTAAAAATGGAAGATGTTCAAGGACATATCAGGGTCTACAGAGTCTAGAAGAAATCTGTGTATATCATTCTGGAGTACCTATTTTCCATGAATGGATGAAATATTGGAGCTGTTATAGAAGAAAAACTTCGGATTTTAATATATTTTTTAGCCCAAGAGGGCTGTGCCACAGGAAAACACATGTGAACTAAAAAGGATGCTGGGAAAAAAGTTGTTCCATGTAGACATGATTGGCTTCAGACTGGGGGGTGAAATCACCACTTCAATATAGGCTAAAAATTCACTTCCAGAACTTAGTCGAGGAGAAGCAAATAGTACATTCTTAAATATGCACATTGTATTTGAAGGAGAGAAAGAATTTCATCAAAATGTGAAATTATGGGGTGTGACTGATATAAAGCAAAGTTATGTATCTATCACTGCAAGCAAGATCAAGATCACCATGAGAAAAGTTGAAGCCATGCAATGGTCAAGTTTTGAACTGCCTGCAACCAAAAAACAGAAAAGTAAGAGGAAGATATAACAGATTGACTGAAGAAAGGAAAAACTATTGCCTATATCAGCATTCTCAATAATATTTGGTTAACTGGTGGCTTGCTGCTGTAAATTTTTATTTTGTTATTGTTGAAATCTGGTGTTTTGGGACAACAGTTTTTTTTTTTCTTTTTTTTTTTTTATTTATTTATTTGAGATGTATGAGCTTACAAATGAGTATTGCATAATGTGCAGAATTCCCATATAGCACCCTTCCATGAACACTTTACATTGTTGTGGAACATTTGCTACAGATTTTGAAAGAACATGATCAGACTATTATCACTAACTATGTTCTATAGCTTACACTTGGTATGTTTTTTCCATACATCCCCTATTATTAACATTATATATTAGTATTGTACAGTTTTTATAGTTCATGAGAGAACACTCTCATATTTGTACTGTGAACCACAGCCCATTTTCTGCCACATGGTTCACTGTGTTATACCTCCCGTGCCCTGTACATTCTATCCAAAGTGTACACACAGTGACTCTCACTTTCATCACAAAGTTGTACAGTCATTACCCCAGTAAGCCTTTGAATGTTTTCCTTAGCCCAAAAGAAAAAATCCTCTTTCCCCTATTATTGACCCTTAGCGTTGATATAGTACCTTGTTTGTCATTGATGCAAGAATATTACAATATTGCTAACTATAGTCCATAAGTTACATTAATTGTATTTTCCAATGCATCACTATATACTTACTACCTTGTAATAGTGACATACATTTGTTCTAGTTCATAGAGGAACATTATTTTATTTGTGTAATTAACCACAATCTTAATCCACCTCTGGGTTCACTATGTTATTCAGTCCCTAGATTATTTTCTAACTTTCTTTCAATTGACATTTACATCTCTAGACTACCCCTTTCAGCCACAATCCCATTTATAAACCAGCTGTGAGTTATACTCACATTAATGTATTACCATCAACTCTATCCATTTCCACATTTTTACAATCAAGCTAATTAAAAATTCTCCATACATTGAACATCAGTACACATTCTCAGTCCTCTCCTAGTAACCTATAGTCTAGATTTTAACTCCGTATGTTTATTCATTATATTTAGTTCATATTAGTGAAACCAAACAATATTTGTCCTTTTGTATCTGGCTTATTTCACTTAGCATAATGTCCTCAAGGTTCATCCATGTCATCATATGTCTCCCAATTTCATTTCTTCATACAGAAGCATAGTATTCCATCGTATGTATGTACCATATTTTTTTCATCCATTCAACAGTTGATGGATACTTGGGTTGTTTCCATCTTTTGGCAATTGTGAATAATATTGCTGTAAACATTGGTGTGCAAACGTCTGTTTGCATCACTCTTTTCAATTCTCCTGGATATATTCCTAGTAGAGGGATTGCCAGATCATACAGAAGTTCTATGTTTCACTTCCTGAGGAACCGCCAAACTCTCTTCCACAGAGGCTGCACCATTCTACATTCCCACCAACAGTGACAGAGTGTTTCTATTTTTCCACATCCTCTCCAGCACTTGTTGATTTGTGTGTGTGTGTGTGTGTTTTAGTAATGGCCATTCTGTGAGGTGTGAGATGATATCTCATTATAATTTTGGCTGGCATTTCCATAATAACTAGTGATATTGAATATTTTTTTCATGTGCTTTTTCACCATTTGTATTTCCTCTTGGGAAAAATGTCTCTAATATTTTGCCTATTTTTTAATTGGATTGCTTGCTCTTTTATTGTTGAGTTGTATGATCTCTTTATATAGCATGGAAATCAAATCCTTGTTCGATATGTGGTTTCCAATTATTTTCTCCCATCGAGTGTATTGCCTTTTCAACTTCTTGACAAAGTCCTTTGATGCACAAAAGTGTTTAAGATTTGGAGTTCCCATTTATCTATTTTGTCTATGTTGTTTTTCCCACTGTAGCTGGGTAATATGATTTAAAGGGAAAGTGAGAGTCCTCAAACTTTGGTCTTTCTTTTTAGGATATTTCTGGCTATTTGGGGCCCCTTACCCTTTGAAATAAATTTGATAATTGGGTTTTCCATTTCTTTAAAAAAAAAAAAAAGGCTGTTGGAATTTTTATCAGGGTTGTATTTAATCTGATATCAATTTGGGTAGAATTGACATCTTAACGGTATTTAGTCTTCCCATCCATGAACATGGAATGTTCTTCCGTTTATTTAGATCTTCTTTTATTTCTTTTAGCAGTGCATCATAGTTTTCTGAATTCAAGTGTTTTACATCATTGGTTAAGTTTATTCCTAAATATTTGATACTTTTAGTCACTATTATAAATGGTACATTTTTCCTGTCTCCCACCTCAGATTGTTCGTTACTAGTGTATAGAAACACTACTAATTTTTGCATATTACTCTTTTTTTTTTTAAAACCAAATTATTTTAGATTTATTTGTATAATCCTCTCAGATTTATTAATTTTCCCCTTAGTTTTTTTTATTATTATTATTATGGGAAAAATCAAAATTCTCACAATACATACAAACATTTGCAAAATGATACATAAATATATATGCATATATGTGTATTTGCTTACAAAAATGTTATTTATATATATATATACATATATTTTAAGAGGTGCTTAGATTACCCAAAATATTACACGGAACCCACTGGGATTCCCATGTTTCCCACCTCCCACCACATCCCACACAAACATCTCCCACAGTGTGGCCCACCACCCTCAATGAACTTACACATCCTGGAGCCTTGCCACCAACCATAAACCACAGTTCACACTGTAGACCACACTCTCTCCCACTCAGTTCTGAGTGGTGTGTGCTGATTTAAAATGGCCTACATCCATTGCCACAACAGTACTCAGGACAACCTCCAACTCCCAAAGAAGCCCCTGTATTTCAACTGCTCATCCCCTCCCTACGCCAAAAGTGTCAAGTGGCCACTGGCTCCACCTCATTGTTATAGTTTCTTGCATTGCTAGAATCACCATATGTGAACAAGAGAATACCATCAAGTCCACTCTAGTCCATAGTTCTTCCCCCAATCCTGAGGGGACTGGGATGGTGATGTCCACTCCAACTCCAAGTGAGAGAGGGCTTATATCCCATGGATATGGTGGGTGGGATGATCCTGCCTGCAGATGCAGGCCCTCTCCATTCCCTGGGATGGCCATTGCCCATCGTTGTCTCCTCATCAGGTGACTTGGATGAGTCCATTGAGCTGTAGGGTAGGAGTTGCAGCTCCACCGAGATTTCATGCACACCTGGCACATAGGTAGGCGGGAGGGTCCAGTCTCTGGAAGTATACCTAAAAACTCCAGCATCACATATAGGTTTGAATAGAAGGGACTGGTGAACCATGTGCAGGGAGGACTTATTTGAATCTAATTCTGTCACTCTCAGGAGCACAGATTCCAAAATAGAACCCACTGATAAGGCATCAGTCTCTGGGGCTATCCCCCCTTATATAGGACCAGGGTGTCTCCGGAGCTCTCAGGAACCCCTCTGAGTGGGGTGATAGGCACTTAGATGTTCTATGAGCTCCTACTGAGGTGTGCGTAAAAGTTACCTCTGGGATGACCTCCCGACTCTCTTTGAAGTCTCTTAGCCACTTGAACTCATTTGTCTTTACCATTTCCCCCTTTTATTCAATGTCTTTTTCCAGTTGTGTTGCCAGTTGGCACTTGGTATTAATCCCTCGTTGCCAGGGAGGCTCATCCCCGGGAGTCAAGTCCCACGTTGGGGGGAAGGTAATGCAATCATATGCTGAGTTTGGCTTAGAGAGAGGCCACATTTGAGCAACAAGGAGGCTCTCAGGTGGCAACCCTTAGGCACCTCACAACTGCAGGCTAAGTCTCATTTACAAGAGCAAAGACTCACAAGGGTAGTCATCAATAAAAAAAAACACATCAGTGGGTCATCCTATTTTGGCAGGCACTGTCCCTACACTCAGAGGACTATTGGTGCTCCCTTGGAGACTGTGGCAGAGCTCTCCAGGCTAGGAATTCAGATTCCCTCATTTATTGTGTGATTATCCACCCATCCTGACCATGCCCCATCCCCTGATCCTTTGAATGATTTTGTATATCTTTCATGTATATTCGGATGAACCAATCCCCACGGACCCCGCCCCCAGACACCCCCCCCAATAATCCCCCACAGTACCCATTGTAACCCTTCTGTGATCCAAATCCTCCATGAACATTTAGTCCATAAAATAATCAAATACACTTACTAGGAAAAAGAAACAAGTGTGATAAGCTTACATGCAAGAGACAAACATAAGGAAACTCAAGGGAAAAAAAAAAGAGAGAGAGAGAAGGAAAAAAAACAAATAATCAAACAAAGAACAAAACAAAATAAAATATAATTAGTGGATTGGGACATTCAAAAAAT
>JAKSZT010054498.1:6017540-6118217 GCA_026826555.1 Tolypeutes matacus | reverse complement strand
TTTTTTTTTTTTTTTTTTAGCCAAATGCAGGACCCAAAATAATTCCTCCTCTAGACCAACCCCTTACGGAAGGGACCCTAGCTGGGCCCGTGGAAATTAATCAAGCACGTCCCACTTTCCGGACTCCCCAGGTTAGCTGAAGCTCTGATGTTAGTCAGTGAGGAGTGCTAAAGAAGGCGGATTCCGCCCCTTCTGGCGCCGAGCTCCAGCGTCACCGGGCTGCTCAGTAAATCAGTTTGAGTGCATATTCGGGTCTGCTCTCAGCCTAATGCTGCTTCAGGTCAGCTTATCTGCTCCCCAAAGCTATGGGGTGGTGCAGGCAGCCAGATCGATGTCTAAAAATATAAAATACCCTTCCCTGTCTTCCAACCGAACCCTCCCTTTTTTGGGAAGTGTCCCTTCCTCCTGGTTCCGCGGCGGCCCGGGTCTTATCCCTGGGTGGCTAGGGAAATCAGCTGCGTTTCCCGACCAAAATCCCCCCTCCGGTTCACCGGGTGCTGATTAGCTCGTTTGCTCTGTTCACACAAGGTCCAAGGGGCGCCAGGCAGCCAGATCCCCAGAAAATAAAACTTTTTCGCCCCACCCGCAGCTCCAAATGGCCGTTTTATTTAATTTTATTTTTTTTTCCCTAACCGCGGGGCTCTGCCGCCTGTGCCAACCTCCACCGGCAGCCTCAAAACTCACGAATCTCCACCGTTCGGTCCACGCCGCCGATCCGCGCAGATAGATGTCCCAAGCTTCTCACTCCACGCGTGCACAGCACAGACCCCCGGGCAGGACCCCGTCCACAATCCGCCTTGCTCTGGGAGCTTGCAGTGTGCGCCCTCCTACACTAACGCCATCTTGGCCCCTCCCCCTCAGCTGCCTATTACTCTTGTATCCTGCTACTCTGCTGAATTAATTTATTAGCTCTAGTAGCTTTGATGTAGATTTTTTGAGACTTTCTAGGTATATGATCATATCATCTGTGAGTAGGGAAAGTTTTATTTCTTCCTTTCTGATTTGGATGCCTTTTATTTCTTTTTATTGCCTGATTGCTGTAGCTAGAACATCTAGCACTATACCAAACAACATTGGTGATAGAGGACATCCTTGTCTTGTTCCCAATTTCAACAGGATAGCTTTCAACCTTTCACCATTGAGTACAATGTTACCTGTGGATTTTTCATACATGGCTTTTATCATGTTGAGAAAGTTTCCTTCAATTCTTATCTTTTAGGTTGTTTTTATCAAGAAAGGATGCTGGATTTTTTTAAATGCTCCTTCTGTATTTATTGATATGATCATGTGATTCTTCTTCTTTTATTTATTAAAGTGGTGTATTATGCTGATTTTCTAGTGTTGAACCACCCATTCATGCCTGGAATAAAAGCCACTTGATCATGATGAATAAATCTTTTAATGTGTTGTTGGATTTGATTAGTGAGTATTTTGTTGAAGATTTTTGTATCTGTATTCATTAGGGAAATGGGTCTGTAATTTTCTTTTTTCATAATATCCTCATCTAGCTTTAGTATTAAGGTGATACTGGCTTCTTAGAATTAGCTTGGTAGTGTTCCTTCCTCAACAGTCGGTTTTTAAAAGCCAAAGTCATTTTATATTTTGTCTCTCATCTTCCTTTGAGTTACATAAGATTGATTATTTCTCCTCACTAATGTAAACATAGTCATGGTTTATATTGGAACAAGTTAGAAAACAGTTAATAAATAGAATTGTAGTGCTTTGTAGAATAATATATATGTTGAGCAGGGGAATATTAAGGAAATTTTTTTTCACATTTTTCTCTAATCCCATAATTAGAAAAGCAAGATGGAATGTCAAATTTTAATCCATTTTTCATGGATTTGTGGTCCTATAACACTTGAAAATCTTAAAGGAATAGATAAAGTGCTTCATTGTTTTTCCACTTGGGATGGTTACTTATTCTAGGAGGATTGGTTCTGAGGTAGTGTAGCAAGCAGGTTAAGAGGAATATATGCATTAACTAACAAATTAGAGTTCAGTTACAATTACTTTAATTAAAATATTATTTCAGTAACCTGTATTACTTTCCAAACAGTATGATGTAACTGTATAGGAGGCATTATAAATAGGACTATAGAGATATCAAATTGGTTAAAATTCACTATTTTATAAGACTAAGCAACAATGTTAGAAATCTCTTTCCTGATTATTTAAAGATACTTTGCATAGTGTGACTAAATTGAACCTGATTTACAACTTTTATTTAGTTATATATCAAAAAAAATTTTATCTGGCCTCATTGATGGAAATTTGTATTTATAAAATTGTAGACTTTTAAAAGCTTTTGAAAATATATTAGGATATGAGAAAATACAAATGCTTTGCTTTATGACAATTATCTCTTACATGTTAAATATAAAATAACTTAATTATTTTGAATCATTTTTCAGGCTTTCACGAAGAGTCTGAATGATTTTTAACATATCTTTTCATACAGCCAGCTGTCTACATTTTGTAGGTCTGCACTTCTTGATTCATCTTTCTAATATTGTCAGCTCATCCACTCTTGTTTATCGTCATACCTCTATTTCTTATAATTTCCGTCCCTCACACTCCAGATCAATCTTTACCAGAATGTCTCATGATACAAATTTACCTTTATCCCATAAAAAGACCTGTTCCTTCTGTATTTAGACAATTACTTCAGATCTCAACATATGTTAGGAGTAAACTACATTATTTAATCTAATTCAAATTAAGCCCAGTTTAACGTGGTTGTAACACAAGCCTTCTCAAACAATGTCAGGGCTATACCTATTGCCTCCTTCGTCTCTTCCTTATATCACTTCTCACCCAAGGAGATATATATATATATGAGGTTGGCTAACTCAAAAGAATGAATCTCTAATGGTGAAAACTTAGGCAGTTTTAGGAGATATGGGGGTGGGGTGGTATTTATCAGCATTACTAAAATTAGTCCGTATAGGAAACCATTCACAGCTAGTGCTGACATAGTTATTATACCTACCTCATGCTCCATTTCTTTGTATACTTCTCTTTTCCCTTAACGAAAAGTTACCTAATCTATGCCCTATCTCTTGGCCCCTCAGGATGGTGCTAGTTGACTGAATGATGTTCAGATGCTGATAGATGACAGCTGCTTAACATTGTATAACTCCGTTACAATAAGTTTAAAAGACAGAACCTGGTGACTGATTGAACACAGTAAATGAATGAAAAGAGTTATCTATAATCCTGATCTTTTGTGCTTGGAACAATTTCTGTCCTCAATCTTAAACTTGAACTTTATATTATTCATACCCATGTAATTGAGAACAAAGCTTTACTTTTGAACACTTGCTTTTACATCTTTCTAACAAAATCACCCTGGGGAGTATTTTCTACTACTATGAGAGGCCAGTTTAGCATTGTTAGTTTTACCAGAGATGTGTTTTGGAGAGGAAGGAAAACTCTGAAGAGTCATTAATATAAAACTGCCCTCACATGAATGACATACTTGAAGTGTGAAGATGAAATTTACACTGTGGCTCTCCATTGGGGATTTTTTTGGCACCATCCGTTTCTTAAATCAAAACAGAAGAGGAAATAAGTGAAGTGAGACAGAATTTCCAAAACAATGAGGTAATTAATTTATCCAGCACATATTTGGAATAGGCTTTCTTATATATGGCTGTATGTATGAAAAAGAGAATGAAAGCCCAGTAATTTGGCACAGACTTGAAGTGCCAGATAGTTGAAATCATTATTATAATGTTAAAAGCTAACATTTATTATGTACCTACCAGGTGTAAGACACTTTTCAGGTAAGTTGTCATTTAATCCTCACAGCAACTCTGTGAAGGAGGTCCTGATATAGTCCCTGTTTTTTAGATGAGGTAACTGAGGCACAGATAGTTTAAGTAATTTGCCACAAAGGCTGAGCTAGAATTTGAACCCAGGTATTTTTATCCTAGAGTGTTTGCTCTTAATGGTTGGATTTTATCTGTCTCTTTTCATAGGATTCTAAGCTTCCAAAACAGATTGCTCTCAGATGTATAGATTACTAAATCATCCTCCTTTATATGTTGCTATGCATAGCTACTATCTTGGCTGAATTTTTCAACCTATCATTACATTTGTAATTGTACAACTGTAGATACCTGCAATTCAAAAACACAGAAGTGTGTTTGTCTCCACTTTTGGTTTACTTTTCTAGATATAAATAATCAATCACATATTTTAATTTTTTTCTAGTTTATTATTGATTTGTCAATTGCATTTACACAGCTGGTAATGGTGAAGCTTTAGAATCTTGTGTAATGTAATGTTTGTGATAAAATGAGCTTTTTCCTATAATTACATTCTTTTGTACATCTATTGATTCTTTAGTGTCTATTCAATATGATGTGGAAAGAATACTGAGAATTCCCTCTGTAATGAAGAGTGTGTGCTATAATTACTCTTGTCATTCTTTCTAAACTTCTCTATTTACATTTACAGCCCTGTGTAACCTTCAGCCCTTGGAAGCCCTCTTCGTTATTTTGCGGGAATCTGCTCCGACAGTCAAATCCAGTGGATGGTAAAGATGAATGTCTTAATCTTCTAAACACATTGATTTGATATCTTTCAGTAGCAAAGTAGTTTTAATGCATTTAATCAATCCTGTTTCACTATCCTTGTTGGGCAGTATTTCCTAAAATCCAGTACTTTATTTAGCAAGTGTAAATGTCCAGTTTTTCATTAAGAGTTAACTAACCAACTAGAAATGAGTAATATCCTCTATTTTATACTATGATGATATTTCTATCCTGTCGTTAATGGGTGTGTTCATTTGTTTCCCCAATTACGCAATGGACCAAGGACAACCATTTCTGAATTTGCTCATTGTGCTTAAATAGGCAGTCAAAGATTATGATATACAGCCCTATTGTTTGGTCCATTAAATTAAACATCCATAGACCTAAAGCAGAGGACTTTGCCTCCCAGGGTACTAGAGGCCAACTAAAGTTGGGAACTTTTCTCCCTGAAGCTTATTGATCAAGTACCTGCAACGCTTGCTTATTCTTAGTAGTAATTGCTTGCCCTGGTTATGTGGTGATTATGATTTGATTGTTTATATTCTTTATTTGATTAAGTTTAGTCCTTTCCACAGATTCAAGCTCTCTGGCTGCATCTGTTTTCATAGACCATTTTATAATATTAATTAGTCCTGTGCTATTAACTTCATTTTTGGATCATTACATCTATACCTCTGTAGCTCAAAGTGCATATAGTTAAGTGAAATAGTCAGGATTCAGAATGATTTTGTGGGCTGATCAAGCTAGTCACGTGGTCCACACATATTGCATTAACCACTTAATTGCTACATCTCCACTTTACATTTACTATGAACATATAGATAAACTCAATTAAATTTCTACTATTATTCATATAGAAATTATCATTGATACCTGTCTTTTTTCTGATATTTGAATGGCATTGATATGTAATGTATATTATAAAGCTGCAAGATATTTGACAGTTTAAAAGATAATTTTCACTAGCAGCAACTATCTCCAAAAATATGACCTGCAGAATGGCATGTAGGTAGAGAGTGGGAGGACGTTTGTAGGCCTGAGAATGCTCGTTTATCCCTTTGTTTCATTTCCTTTAGGTCTCACAAGTTCCACAATTTCATGGAAAAGTGCATGATAAAAAATTTCCTATTTCGTCCCACTTCTGTGAACATGCTTCATCACCCATTTGTTCAAAATATAAAAAATGAAGGACACATCGTAGAGTCATTAAAGAAGCATCTTACTGGAATCATTAAAAGGAGACAGAAAAAAGGTACAATCTGCAAAGTTTCATCTTACTGGAATGAATATTCAGTTGCAAGTAAAATATACTCATTTATTTTATTCAAGGTAAAGTAGTGTTTGTTTAAGAATTAGATTGAAAGTAAAAATTCTGAGACCTTCAAGATTAGTTTTTTCCATTAATCTGCCATGTGCTCTTATTTGATCCATTACCTCCCCAGGTGTGTGTGTGTGTATTATTATTAATTTTTTCCAGTTATACCTGGCAAGTATTTATATTTACAAAGACCTTGAAAGACTCAAGTACAGTTTTGTAAGGTGCCAATTTTATTTTAAGTGAACTCCTAACCAAAGAAATAAAATAATAAAAAGTTAATGAAATATATAGCTTACTGTTATTTTTGGCTGATATTCTAATTAACTCTACTGAGATAAGTGGAGTTTGTAATTAACCATTTACTGACTGGTCATTCTCAGTAATGTCTGTGTAACATATAAAGCAAGTTTTATGGCACCAATCTCCAACTACAAGAAGCAAGTAAAGTAAAGGAATTAATTTATACAAATTAAAGTAAGATTCTCTCTATTAATATCAAAAATGGCAAAGTGCATTTTCACTAAGTCCAGAGGAAACGATTTGGGATATACTTGAAATATTCCACATTTACTTTGATGGTCTTTAAGCAGGGTTGATTGTATTAATGGAGTGAATAAGGTGAAATCTGAAAAAGATAGCAGGCATCCACAGATCAGCTGTAGGACTGATTGCAGTGGTGCTTCTTTCATCTGCATAATTGTATGTATTCTGTTTTAGAATGAGGATAAGCAGAAATTAATTTAACCATGGTGTGTAATTCATTGGAGCAACATCACAGAGGCCAGCCAGTCTCAAATGGGTGCAGGAAGACCACATGTATATTTGAAAATCAGCTAATTTCCAGATTTGAAACATTTCCAGCATGGTATCTGCAGAAGAAGTCCAATTTATATTATATAAAGAAGTCCAAATATATTTGCTCTATACACTTTAATATAGGTAATTCAAAGGAAAGTATTTTGCTTGTAGGCTTCTATTTTCAGAAATAACAGCACAGCTGACAGTAAAGAAACAGAATATTTTTAATGTGTCACTTGTAAACCCTACATTAAGATTTTACATTTTCATTAAAAAAGACCAAAGATCAATCTCAATTCAAGAAGTCCTTACTTCTAGAGCCCATAGCTGGAAACCATGCTTATCTCCCTCTTAGAGTTTCTTTTGTCACATTCTCCCTTTGCCTCTCTCTTTATCTTCAGAATTGCAGCAATTAAATTGCTAAATTCTCTTTCCTATGCCCAAAGAAATTCAACTATTTTGCATTGCTGCACTGTGCTGCAAAAGTAAGCCTAGGGACTAGTATATTTGTCTACATCACCAGCCAAGTGTATTTGAAGAACTGTTTAGTTCTTGCCCTTGTGAATCCTGTCGACATCCTGAGGATTAAAGAGTGCAAAGTGAATAAGGCACATGCATCTCTGCTGACTGTTTATGCGGTTTTTTTTTTCTCTATCATAAAAAGGGATGCCTCTGATCTTTGAAAGAGAAGAAGCTATTAAAGAACAGTACAACATGAGAAGATTCAGGTGCGTTAGAATAATTACATATATAATTTGATGATAGTAATTCATGTAAGGAAAATGATTGCATACTGTTGCATTTGACTAAGAAAGATAATCCTTTCTGGTGCAACTAATAACAGGAAGATTCTAATTATGTGGGAATCATTTGTATGTTTATTTCTAGAGGACCCTCTTGTACTCATGAGCTTCTGAGATTGCCAACCAGCAGCAGATGTAGACCACTTAGAGTCCTACATGGAGAACCCTCCCAGCCACGTTGGTTACCTGACCAAGTAGAACCACAGGTGCAGGCACCTCAGCAACTACAAGGAGCAGCCCAGGTATTCACGCCAGTACAGGCTCAAGACAGTGTGCGTAGGCTTCTACAGGGGCAAGCCCAGGCACCTCAGCGGCTACAAGGGGCAGCTCGGGTGTTCATGCCACTACAAGCTCAGGTTAAAGCTAGAGCATCTAGAACTTTGCAGATCCAGATCAAGGCACCCCCACGACTATGGAGGGCAGCCCAGGTGCTCATGCCACTACAGGCTCAGGTTAAGGCATCTAGACCTCTACAGGTGCAGGCCCAGGTAGCCATAGAGCAGCACACTAAAGCTCAGCCCCAGGTATCAGAACAGCCACAAGATCTTGACCAAGTACCAGAGGAGATTCAGGGACAAGGTCAGGTACTTGAACAACAACAAAGGCAAGACCAAGCCCCTGAACAGCAACAGGAGCAGAACCAGGGCCCAGAACAGCAGCTGGAGCAGAACCAGGTACCTGTACAACCAGAGGTAGAAGAACAAGCTGCTGAGCCTGTACAGGCAGAGACTGAGGCAGAGGAACCTGAGGTATTGCGAGTACACGCCCAAATTTTCTTGCCGCTACAGTCACAAAATCACCATGTGCTTTTGCCACTACATTTAGATACTCAGGTGCTCGTTCCAGTAGAGGGACAAACTGAAGAGACACCTCAGGCACAGGTCTGGGCATTAGATCCCCTGTCTGCAGTTGGATCAGTTCAAGAACTGATAGAAGGGCTATCAAGAAACTTGCTTCGAGCACCAAACTCACATAACTCAAAGCCACTTGGTCCACTGCAAACGCTGATGGAAAACCTGTCATCAAATATATTTTACTCTCAATCAGAAGAGGCACATAAGAAAAAATCAAAGGTTTCTAGTCTAACGCAGGCATTGGCAAAAAGACTATCACCAAAGAGATTTTGGACGAAGTCATCACAGAGAATTGACGAGTTTGAACTCTCAGATTTAGAAGCCCACAGGCAAAGGCGCCAACGCAGATGGGAGGATATCTTTAATCAGCATGAGGAAGAATTGAGACAAGTCACAAATGTAAGAGTCTCTGATACTTTTATTCTGAGTCCAATGTGCAGTCCAAATGTGCTAATTCATGCTCATGGTTTCCTCTGCAAAATCAAATGAAATAAATATTCCTGTATTCCAGAGAAGATTAACTAAATGATTTGTGATTCGAATAAACTGACCTGCAATTTCCAGATAACGGTGACTAAATTGAGAAGAAATTTTGCTTGAATGATCTGGGGTATTGCTTAAGTTAGCCACTTAGTAGAGATACAACTTTAATTTTTAGTTGTCTACCTACTATTCCTTTACAAATAAAAGGAAGAAAAAGGAAAAAAACTAATAAAGTTTTGAGGAACAAACCAAATTTGTTTTTGTGTTTATTTTTATTGAGTTATTTTTCAAGTTGTGAATTATGAAAGTAATTTTTAAAGATCCAAAATAGTAATTTAAATGTGCACATTTTTTCCTTTTTCTTCCCATAGATAGCTAAACTGTATGATTTAAATGAATTTTACTCATTTTCATACTTCAAAGTGTTTGGATCACGGTTTAAAATATGAGAAGGAAAAGCAGTTTTCAAAATGTTTTGTATGTGATTATCATGTTTATGACTTGTCTCACTGGTTTGCCTCCCAACTAACTATTTAATTAGTGATGTGCTGCTCTGAATATGACACAAGATACAAAATGGTTTCTATACCCTTTTGAAATGTGTGTTGCAATATGTTATGCTCTTTGTTTTGCTTAGGAACAGTCAATTAAAGATCATTCTTTAAAAATTCTTTAATGTAAGTGTATATAATTTGACTTGCATAGAATTTAACCTGAAAAATCTAATCTGATGATGAAGTGTATGTGGGCTTGATAAACAAATTAAAGAGGTATTCAAGATCAGGAAAGCAGCCATTTTTCTAATACCTTCCAGCATCTATTTACCTAAAATGAATTGTAATGATCCTAACTTAAACCTTGGTATCCACATCCATTTACTTAATAACAATTAATGTAATAATTATAAATGAGCCTCATTTAAATGTCTGGAAAATGGGAATATTTGAGTTTATTACCATTGAGCCAATTGAAGAAATGCTATTTCTCTGATGTGTTTGACGTAAGGAAGGGTAAAAGCAACAAAAGAAGAAAGGCCCAAAAACGAAAATGGATGGTCAATCCCCAGAAAAAGAGGAAGATACAAAGGGAAAGAAACCAGAAAGAGGAGTGGTATGAGTGTAGAATGATGATATTTGACTGATAGTAGGACATCTAAACCAATAATGACTATTCTCAAACAAACCCTAATGACCAAATAGATCTAATGGCTTTTGCATTTGTGTTGTAAAAGAAAACGAAAACTCTGCAGCACTGATAACATGGCTGTGGAGTATCTCAAGATGTAATTGGTTATAAAAGAAATTTAGCTACTTACTAAGAAGAATGTAGCACTGGCTAAATGTCCTTAGAGAATTCTTTTGTATTTTTAATTTGTAGGTTTGAATTTATATAGCTATTGTCTAAAACACATCCCCACCTTCTTGGGGACATTACTTAAATTGTGAACATTTGTTGAATTTGCCACCCTCTAAACAGAAATATTATACCACTGTCATCCATTAAAAAGATACATAAAGAAAGATCCCTAAAAGCCAATATTACCAGTATGGCGCATACTATTTATCATTTAATATTTTAAATATATATATATATATATATATATATATATATATATATATATAGACAACTATTCTAAAATGGAAGAAAAAGCCAATAAATAATAGTTAATAATCCTGTGACTCTTGAATCTTGTTATGGGTATTTATGCTTTTGTGTGGTCCTTAAAGAAAACATAAAGGAAAAGAAAATTATTAATAATGTAGTCAAAATCATATGTCTTTTGAAATACCTGAAATTCTATTAGAAGTTGGAGACAAATGTGAGTGCTTCAATTCACCAGCAAGAGAGAAAATGGCCTTTCATTAGTCTGGGTTGAAGAACTAAAATTTACTTGTTCAAATGAGAAAGAGAATCTTTCCTAAACTCCTATGGCTCAATTAGGGAAAAGTATTTGCACCAAGATGCTACAGATCTCCTATTGCAGCAAGAAAACGAAACTTCGTAGTTGTAAAAACTGATTCAATGTGATAGCTAGTATGAGTTATGAAGCAATGAAACTTTAGACCGTGGATTATTAACCTGGATCTCATAGATGAGCTTCAAGAGGTCAGTGATCCATCTGAATATATATGCAAAAATACATGCCTATATGCAGTTTTCTATGGAGCCTCTATAGCATTCCTCAGATTCTGAAAGGAATCCAAACTAAATATTTTTAGAAACTACTGGTTTTTAAATCAATTTTTAATATCTGGAAATTACTCTTTTAAATTGTATAATAGGATGCAACAGTTGTTCCATTTTTTTTTGTTAAAATCATTTGCATTTTAACAACAATTAAAATATTCATTTTCTATTTTGTTTTCAAGGAAAAAGCAGAGGAGTCATCGGACAATGATGAAGTATTTCATTCCATTCAGGCCGAAGTCCGAATAGAACCATTGCAGCCATATATCCCAAATCCTAAAGGAAATGAGGTAATTTTTCAATACGAAATGCTGTGATATTAATAAATGCCTGGAACAGTGGTTCTTAAGATTGTTGGTCTCCTATACATTATATTTGAGGACCTCAAAAGCTTTTTTTAATGTGGGTTGTTTTATTCAATATTTACCATTTTAGAAATTAAACTGAAAAAAGTAAAAATTATTGTGTCATTAAAATATAATAAAAACATTACATGGTAACATAAATAGATTTTTCAATAATTTGACTATATTTCTCAAAACAAAAAATTTAGAGAGAAGAAGAATTTCCATTTTTTGCACATCGGTTTAATCTATTTGGCTTAATGGAAGACAGATGGATTTTCATATCTGCTTCTGCATTCAGTCTGTCACCATATGTTGTTTTGGTTGAAGTTTATGGGGAAAGTTGGCTTCTCACAGATAGGTAGTTGGAAAAGGGGGGATTTTCATAGTTTTTTCAGATAATTGTGGCTGTTCTGTGATAGTTCACCAAAGCTAGAGAAATAGAATATTAAACCATATCAATGAAAATTTTTATACTTGATCTCTCTTTTGCTATGAATAGATGTTTTTACTCCTGCACGATTTTGTAGCACCATGTGTTGGTAAATTGGAAAATATCAGTTCACTGCTTATGCAGACCTTCTAAATATTTATATTTTTCATTATGCAATATAAAAAAACATTTGTTAATATCACCATCAATTTCATCATGAAAGTTATTGAGTATTGAGAAGCATTCAAGAGCACAGTAGCAGATACAAGTTTTCAAGAATTCTGTCTTTTCTTTGAAAGCCCAAATTTTATCATTGTTAACAAATAACATCAGTTTATTTTTTCCTTGGATTGACAGTCTTACACCATTCATTTAAAATAAAATGTCTGCTGAATACCTAAATTTGAATAATAATAAGTTATTTGTCAATCTTTACTTAAGTAAAATTATTGTTCATGAAATAAGCAGATAGTTCTCTTTGATTATCTCTGTCCTGGGATGCAGTTTGTGACAGGATCTAGTTCATGTAATCTGTGATTTTTCTTACACTTATGTGAATAGTAAAGACAGTCTTAATATCTGAGTTGACTTCTGTTTTCACTACTACATTAATATTATCATAAAAGTTGTTTAGCATTTGGTATTGGTGAGGCCAGACTTATAGGTTCAATTCCTGTCTAGATAAAATAGAATCATCAACCAGCCATCTAAAAAATTCCTGCTCAATAAAGATGACCAGTAGAGTGTGTAAAGAATTCAAACTCTTGCCTTGTCAGTGGGGGATCAGAAGCATCATCATTGCTCTTAATCAATATAAGGGCCCCAGATGGTCCCAGAATACTATGTTGCTTCAGGAGTCTATTATGAAGTCTTTCTTGGGCAATTATTTTTAAATATGTTCCCCTGATAATAATAGTCATCTGAAAGTGAATAATAAATAGTATCATTTTGTATATGCTAACAACTAGCAGAAGGAATATAAAAATGATTTCATTATTTAATACCACAGGTAATATGCCTTTCTTTCTGCCTTATTAAATTATGACTTCCCTAGAACTCTCAGGTAATAACTATTAACTTAAACATGGCATCTTAAGCAAGAAATGTAATGAGGTATATCTGATTGGTTTGGAATGCATCATTTGCCTTGTTATTCTTACTAATCATTTTTCTCCCCATTTCTCAGGCCATATACTGTTCATAATAGATATTGTTTTTCTCATTTGGGGCCTTTATCTAGTCTGAGTAATTTTGGCCTCTGGTCAACATTCTGAAATCAGCTTTATGAACCAAGAGTCCTAGACTGGGTCATTATAATGCCAGCTATATGTAAAATGGAAAAAAAAAATTAGTCAGTCAAAAGCTTATCTTACATATTGCCAAACATTTGGTTATACTTGGAAAGACTGATTAGAAAGACAAGTGAAAGTTTGTCAACATTTTTAATTTCTCACCTGTCTACTGGAGTATAAAGACTGTGTAGATAAGTCATTTCACAGAAAAAAAATAGTGCACTGAATCTAGTATAATTTCTACAAACTATAGATTGATTTTATCATCATGAAAATGCTAGATTTTTAAAACATATAATACATTGAAATGTCCTTTCTGAAGAATCTAATGTGACTCCCTCTTTGCTTTTCAAAATGACCTATTTATTGAGCATATAAAAACTATGGTGAGTAGAAACCTAATGATATTAAACTAAATTAAGCTAGGTAACATCTCATAGCCCTGACTACAAATATTGAGAGAAATTTACCTTACTGATGGAAGGTAGTTCATCATATATGTTCTTTCTTGAGTGTTTTTGCTATATTAGATGAATAAATCATAAGTGAACTCCAAATTAATCCATTTAAAAGTGAAAGTTTTTGGAATGCTGATTATGACAGCACAGTCAAATTGTAAAGTGAGTAAAAATACTTTCTTAAATATGAGATAGTTTTGAATCTTGAAAGATTTTAATTATGTATGTGCGTGTGTTACATCTTTTAAAAATTGAGTGTCAGTATAAAAGGGTGAATGAGAAGTTGGGACTTAAATTCTTAAACTTGGAGTGTGAACTTTGGACTTAAAATAAAAAGCAATATGATAAAAGGGAAAGAACATTAAATTTAGAGGCAGGAGGCATGTATTCTGGTTCTAGATCTTCTGCTGACCTGTAAAATCCTTAGAAAAATCATTTTCCTTCTATCTGCCACAGATTCCTCCACAATAAAATGAGGATGTTTGATTATATAATCTTCAGAATCTGTTCTTGTACCAAAACTCTGTTATTATATAGAATGAGGTGATGACTTTGGAAGCAAGGATTCCTTCAGAAATTATGGTTAATTAGTTCTAATATTATCCTATAATAATTGTGAAAATAAGAAGTATTTACGAAAATCAGATATGATAAATTAGACTATTAGGAAAATATCTATATATGAAGAAAGACATTTTACCATAAATTAATTGCTTAAAAGAATTAATGATTGAAAATCCTAGTGAAGTATTGGGTTGTGTCTTTAAGGTTCAAGAAAGATCTGACTCTATGCCTTACAGCCAGGATTGTGCACACCATGTCAAATTCTCTTTAAGGTATGTGTTTCTGATTTCTATATTCAAATTGCTAATTTTTTATTATCAAATGAAAAACTAAGGAGTGCTTCTTTGACACCAAGTTCTGACTGAAGATAAAACAGAAATATTAGTGAGAACATCAACCTAATTCCCATCGTTGGTCCGCATTTAAAACCTAAACTGCAAAGATTCATTAACTAGGTCTTTCACATTTATATGTAGAGCAATCTCAGTACCATTTAGTTTAATAACTACTGTCGAGGTCCACAATTTAATGAAGAAAAACAATGAATTCTTTGAAGCTTTAAATTAATAATGAGAAAAAAAAGACATGAAATTTCAAAGTGACTTTCCCTGCAGATACTACATGGTTAAACAGGCACAGATAATCCCTAACCTCAGAAGCTAATGATACAGAAGAGGCAAGACTGAAAATAGTCTGTAGTCAAAATAAAATTTAAAACTCAAATTAGTATATTGATAAAATATCATATATTATATACACACACACACACACACATATATATATACACACCAGTCACTGGAATTTTAGATCTCTCTAATAATAGAAATTTTCAGTAATTTTCAAAGATCACATTCCATAATTTAGAACTTGTGTGATGTGCATTATATTTGAAAGCCAAATTTTAAAGTACGTTTTCCTTGAAAAGCATAGCCCTTCCAACCCCAACTCACAATGGAGAGAACTTAACCTACATTGATTCGCTCAGTAATTCAGTAAATATTTACAGAACACTTATTATATTCAAAGTACTTGACAGTATGGTCAGTTAGCAGAGATTTGGTAGTACATAGTATGTATATTCTTACCTCAATATTTTTAGCCCTATATATTTATGTTCTCAGAGTTAATGGTGTTCAGAAATCTTTGAAAAATCTGAAAGCAAGATTGGGAACTTTTTCTTTCTCTGTGCTCAATGAATGGATTGGCATGGTCTTTTTTACTCCAAAGGAAGAAAAAAAGTTTATAGTTTTTGATAGCTAGTTTTGATAAAATGGGGCATGACTCCATAATAAAATCCAATATATAAAAATCAAACTTACTTTTAAACTAAAATTGATTTTTATTTTGATCAATGGATTTTTGAGTTTATCAATGAATAGCAAATAGATTGCTTTTAAATATGGTTAAATTTATAAAATTAAATAAAACAGAAGGTTTTCTTGAAATTTAGGGTCTTTCCTATTTAGAAATTACAAAGCAACTATAAAATTTAGCAGCAGTGGTCCAAAAGCAACATTCTAGATATTCATTGAATTTGAATAGTAAGAACTAAACTGCAAAGAAAAGCAGAAAATTTTAATGTATTTTATCTTATCTATCTGATGCATCTATCCATCTATCCATCCATCCAACCATCTATCCACCCATCCATCTCCCAAAATCAGGAGCAGGACATAAATGTCATGAACCCCAAGCATTTAAAATCAGGATGATAATAGAGGAATATTTAACATAACAATAACTTAGCTTCTTATCATGCTAAAATCCTCGCATACAGCGTATGATTTTTTTGCTGCTACTCAGATAAAAATATTGTGTGAATATTAGTTTAAAGAAAGTTCATAGGAATTTTTAGAAATATTATATGTGAGGGACATATAGTATATGGAAGTAGTTTTTTATTTCTTTATTTTGGAAATTGTTTCTCAGTTCTAAATAAAACAACACGTTGTAGGAAAATGGAAATTGGAAAATACTGCTTGGGCTCTGCTTCTTTTCAGTTTGATATACACCCATATCTTTAAGCGAAACTTTGTTGTTGTTCTTTATGGTGAGTTATACATTACCTTTATGAGTCTTAGGACATGGCACATGCTTTTCTGTCTTTTCATTAGTGTTCCTCAGCGGTCACCTTTGGAACAAGCTCAGAAGCCCATTGACATCAGACAAAGGAGTTCACAAAATCCTCAAAGTTGCCCAGCAGCATCAGGTGATTCAAACCATAAAATTTTGATAATCAAAACACAGAGCTGGTTTTGGATGATAACTCTGGTTAATAGTACAAATATAAGAATATTCACTCATGAACTAGAACAAATGTATGTCACTATTGCAAGGTATTAATAATAGGGTGGTATATGGGAAACACACCTAATGCAAACTATGGGCTAGAGTTAAAAGTAATATCTTAAAATTCTTTCAACAATTGTAACAAAAGTACCAATCCAATGCTAAGTGCTAATAATGGGGAGGGTATAAGGGGTATGTGGTTTTTCTTTTTCAGTAATGAGTATGTTCTAAAATTGATTGTGGAGAAGAATGCACAACTCTGATTATACTGATAGCCACTGATTGTATACTTTGAATGGATTATATGGTGTGTGAATATATCTCAATAAAACTGCTTTTAAAAAAACACAGAGCTAATGATTAATAGTTACATTGCCGAAGTCAAGAAAAAAGAATTTCAAGAAAGAATGGATCAAAGGTGTTAGGGAGGCCAAGTAAGATTAGGAAATGGAGGCCATTAGATTCAGCATTTGCGTAGTTAGTGGTGACCTTTAATAAATGGAAATTAATTTTCTGAAGTTTCTTCTTCCAGTTTGTTAGTAGTTAGGAATGTGTCTAAGGATGTAAGGAGAATGATTTTCATTTAGCTTTTGTGCCAGGTGAGAAAAATATAAGAAGGGGACTTAAGAGAGGCCTTATCAACAGCCTAAAATTTATAGGCAACCTTTAAAATATTGGTTGGAATAATTGTGGGCGTACGTTTTATTTATCAGTTTGTTATTTCATGTCACAGAACTAAGATATATACAGAATCTCATAAACATCTCCAATTGTTTAAATTGAAGATTTCACTTAGGATATATGATAAAGTAATCAATCAATTAATAAAAAATGACTTAACAAATTGTAATACAAATTTCAAACAAATGTTTTATTTTAAGATGTGTTTTTGAGAGAGTTTACATTAATTAGAGATCTGTGAAATTTTAGCAAATTTGTGACTTGGATCATAAAATCTAGCATTATCCACTTAAGCAACCCTAGTATAAATTAAGGGCAAAATGCCTTATTTGGTCCCAAATGTAGCATATAGATTTAACAAACATAAAGGGGGAATATAATTGTGGACCAACGTAGACTTATTATTGTTGCTGTAATGGAAGAACTTATAACATTGACATAAAGGTAGTGGGTACCAGAGGTTCTGTGGGAGTGGAGAATGAAAGAATAGGTGGAACATAAGGCATTTTTAGGGCATTGAAATTCTTCTGCATGATATTGTAACGATGGATATAGGCCATTATAAATATTGTCAAATCCTAAAATAAAATATAAACTGTAGACCTTGGTTAGTAGCAGTTGCTTCAATATTTGTTCATCAAAGGTAACAAATGTACCAAATTGCTGTAAGATGTTTATAATAGGGGGAAATGTGGAGGGGTGTGAGATATATGGGTATCCCCTATACTTTTTTATCAATTTTACTGATATATATTAATAAAGCATAAATCCATCCAAAGTGTACAATCAATGGTATTCAGTGTAATCACATATTTGTGCATTCATCACTTCAATCATACTTAGAGCACTTTCATTATTCCAATAATAATAATAATAAACAGAAAACAAACAAAACTCATCACCTCTCAATCTATCTATGCTTCCCCTGCTGTATATAGCTGGTATTTCTTCCTTCTCTCAATATATTTGTATTTATAAGATGTAAAAACAGTTTTATATAGGCAACATCACCCATATTCATGCTTTTCGTGTGGTTTTACACTCTTACACAGTACCACGTTACAGTTTTTAGCTTTCCCTCTACTAATATACATGACCTTAGAAGTTCTCTTTCAACCACTGTCATACCCATATAAAAGCTCTGCTGGTTACAGACACCATGGTGTGCTTTCACTATTTCTATTCATTTCCAAATTGCAAACATTCTTTTTTGCAATTCTGCACCGACTAACCCTCAGTTTTCCATTCTCTACCCTCCTTCTATTTTCTGGTGACCTATAGTCTAACTATTAAATCCATGACTTTACACAATATATTTAGTTCATAATAGTGCAATCATACAGTATTTGTCATTTTGTGTCTGTCTTGCTTCACTCAACATAATGTCATTCAGGTTCATCCATGTTGTCATACGCTACACGACTTCTTCTTACTGCTGAATAATATTCCTTTGTGTGTATATACCACAATTTTTTAATCCATTCATCAGTTGATGGACACCTGGGTTGTTTCCAACTTTTGGCAACCATGAATAACACTGCTGTATACATCAGTGTGCACATGTCTGTTTGTGTCTCTCCTCTCAATTCTTCTAGGTATATACCTAGTAATGGTATGGCCGGGTCACATGGCAAGTCTATATTCAACTTCCTTAGGAACTGCCAAACAGTCCTCCAAAGTGGATGTACCATTCTACATTCCCACCAACAGTGAATAAGTGTTCCAATCTCTCCACATCTGTAGGAATCGGTCCTGCAAAGTCTTGTGGGGATCTGTCCAGCAGAGCCCACGACGGTGCAAAAAATTACTCTGAACACAGTGGTTGAGAGAGGTGAAGGGGAGAACAGCTAAAGGAGCTTTTCTCTCGAGTTGTTCCCCAGCATGATTTTTATTCAGAATTTTTTTCACAGTAAAGGTCAGGGTGTCCGTGAGAAGGGGCACGTAGGCAGTGTGTATGTGAGGGGTCGTTACAACATCGCAAGCATTCCAAGCAGAAAGATAATGAAGGCATATAGTGGCTTACAGTAAAGATAAGGTGGAGGCGAAGGTTTTGGTTTACTAATTAACTGAATAGACCAAGAATGTTTTTGTTTAAGGTAGGAACTGACAGTGCTGACTTCCCTGCTCCAGGCCCCTAAACTGTTTCTTAGAAGCAAAGATCAGAAGAATCCCACACACATCCTCTCCCACATTTACAGTTTTCTGACTTTTTAATAGCGGCCAGTCTAATAGGTGTGAAATGATGTTTCATTGCAGTTTTGATTTGCATTTATCTAATAGCTAGTGATATTAAACAGTTTTTTGTGTGTTTCTTTGCCATTTGTATTTCTTCTTGGACACTTGTTTTTTTGCCCAATTTCTAACCAGATCGTTTGTCTCTTTATTGTAGAATTGTATGATCTCTTTGTATATCATGGATATTAAACCCATAACGGATACGTGATTGCCAAATATTTTCTCCCATTGATTGAGTCAGCTAACTTTTCACACCTTTTGAAAAAGCCCTTTGAGGTGCAAAGTGTTTATTTCAAGGAGGTCCCATTTATCTATTTTTACTTTTGTTGCTCCTGCTTTGGGTGTAAGGCTTAAAAAACTACTTCCTACCATGAAATCTTGAAGATGTCTTCTTACATTTTCTTCTAAGGGTTTTATGGTTGTCACTTTTATATTTAGGTCCTTGATCCATTTTGAGATAATTCTTGTATAAGGTGTGAGATAGGGGTTCCCTTTCTTTCTTTTGGATATGGATATCCAGTTCTCTCAGCACCATTTGTTGAATAAAATGTTCTGGCCCTGCTGGGAGGGTTTGACCATCTTGTCAAAAATCACTTGACTGTAAATATGAAGGTCTATTTCTGAGTTCTCAATACAGAGCCATTGGTCAATGTGTCTGTCTTTATGCAAGTACCATGCTGTTTTTATCACTGTAGCTGACTAATATGCTTTAAAGACTGGAAGTGAGATTCCCCTCACTGCATTCTCCTTTTTCAATATCTTTTTGTATATTCTGGGCCTGTTAACCTTCCAAATAAATTTGTTAATTGGTTTTTCCATTTCTGCAAAAAAAGGCTGTTGGGATTTTGGGGGCGCGTCACGTTGAATCTGTAAGTCAGCTTGAGTAGAATTGACATCTTAGCAATATTTAATCTTCCATCCATGAACATGGAATGTCCTTCTATTTATTTGAGTCTGCTTCAGTTTCTTTAGCAATGTTTTGTAGTTTTCTGAATACAGGTTCTTTATGTTCTTGGTTAAGTTTAATCCTAAATATTAGATTGTTTTAGTTGCTATTATAAATGGAATTTTTTTTCTGATTTCCTCCTAAGATTGCACATCAGTAGTATATATAAACGCTATTGATTTTTCATATTAATATTGTATCCCGCCACTTTGCTGATCTTGTCTATTATTTCTAGTAGCTTTGTTGTGGAATTTTCAGGAGATTCAAGATATCGGATCTTATCATCAGCAAAGAGTTTTACTTTCCTATTTGGGTGCCTTTTATTACTTTACCTAGTCTAATTGCTCTATCTAGAATTTCTAGCACAATATTAAATAACAATGGTGACACTGGGCATCCTTGTCTTGTCCCTGATCTCATCGGGAAAGCTTTCAGTCTTTCATCATTGAGTACAATGCTAGCTGTAGGTGTTTCATATATGAACTTTACCATAGTGGGAAAGCTTCTTCCTATTCCTATCTTTTGGATTGTTTACATCAAGAAAAGGTGCTATATTTTGTCAAACGCCTTTTCTGCATCAATCAAGAGGATTGTGTGATTTTTCTTCTTCAATTTATCAATGTGGTTTATTACACTATTTGATTTCTTGTGTTGAACCACACTTGCATACCTGGGCTAAAACCCAGTTGATCATGATGTATAATTCTTTTATTGTGCTTTTGGATTCAGTTTGCAAGCATTTTTTTTTTTTTTTTGAGGATTTTTGCATTTGTATTCAGTAGAAGTATTAGTCTGTAATTTTCCTTTTTTGTAGCATCTTTATCTGGTTTTTGGTATTAGGGTGATGTTGGCTTCATAGAATGATTTTGTTAGTGTTCTTTCTTGTTCAGTTTTTTGAAAGAGCTTGAGCAAGATTGGTATTAGATCATCTTTGAATGATTGGTAAAATTCATCTGTGAAGACATCTGTTCCTGGGCTTTTCATCTTTGGGAGGTTTTTATCTCTCTTCACTTTCGATTGCTTTGTTGAGGTCTTCTATTTCTTCTAAGGTCAGTGTAAGTGGTCCGTGTGTTTCTAGGAATTTGCCCATCTCCTCTACATTGTCTAGTTTTTTGGCATATTGTTGTTCATAGTATTGTCTTATGAGCTCTCATTTCTGCAAGGTCAATAGTAATGTTCCCTCTCTCATTTCTGATTTTATTTATTTATGTCCTTTTTCTTTTTCCTTTGTCAGCCTAGCTAAGGGTTTGTCGATTTTGTTGGTCTTCTCAAAGAACCAACTTTCGGTTTTGTTAATTCAATTTTTTTTTGTTCTCTAATTCATTTATTTCTGCTTTGATCTTTACTATTTCTTTACTTTGGCTTGTATTGGGATTAGTTTGCTCTTCTTTTTCTAGTTCTTCCAGGTGTTCAGTTAGATTTTTAATTTTAGCTCTTTCTTCTTTTTTCATATTAACCTTGAGGGCTGTAATTTTCCATCTCAGCACTGCTTTTGCAGTGTCCCATGGGTTTTGATACATTGTTTTCTAATTTTCATTCATTTCAAGATATTTGCTGAATTCTCTTGCATTTTCTTCTTTGACCCACTGATTATTTAAGAGTTTATTGTTTAATCTACAAATATTTATGAATTTCCCTTTTTCCATCCATTATTGTTTTCCAGCTTCATTCTGTTATGATCAAAGAAATAGTCTTGTATAATTTCAATCTTTTAAAATTTATTGAGACTTATCTTGTGACCCAACATATGGTCTGTCTTGGAGAAGGATCCATGAGCACTTGAAAAGAATGTATATCCTGCAGTTTGGGGGTGCAATGCTCTAAAGATATCTGTTAGGTCTAGTTCATTTATCATATTAATCAAACTCTCTCTTTCTTTATTGATCCTCTGCCCAGATGTTTTATCCAATACTGAGAGTGGTGTATTGAAGTCTCCAACTATTATTGTAGAGACATCTATTTTTCCCTTCAGTTTTGCCAGTGTGTGTCTCATGTATCTTGGGGTACTCAGGTTTGGTGCGTAAATATTTATTTCTTCTTGGTGAATTGTCCTTTTATTAATATATAATGACCTTCTTCATCCCTTATATCAGTTTTGAATTTGAAATCTATTTTGTCTGATATTAGTATCACTACTCCAGCTCTTTTTTGGTTACTGTTTGCATGGAATATCTTTTTCCAACCCCTCACTTTTAACCTGGTTGTGTCCTTATGTCTGAGGTGGGTCTCTTCTAGACAACAATATTGGCTAGACAATATTGGCTAATATTGCCTAATATTTTATCCATTCTATCATTCTACATTTTTTGATTTTGGAATTTAATCCATTAACATTCAATGTTATTACTCTAAAGGCATTACTTACTTCATCCATTTTGTCCTTCAGCTCTCTGTTGTCATATTGTTCTATTGTCTGTCTTCTTACCCTTTAGTTTACCCTTCCTAATAATCTTCATTTCTACACTTCATTTGGAGATTCTCCAAATCTCTCAAACTTGTTTACCTTTTCAGGCTGCAACACTCTCTTCAGTATCTCTTGTAATTCTGGTCTTTTAATAACATATTCTATCAGTTTTTGCTTGTCTGTGAAGAATTTGAACTCACCTGTATTTTTGAAGGACAGTTTTGCCAGGTATAGAATTCTTTGCTGACAGTTTTTCTCTTTCAGAACCTTAAATATATCATGCCACTTTCTTCTCTCCTCCATGGTTTCTGATGAGAGCTCATCACTTAATGTTAATGAAGTTCCCTTGTATGTGATGCTTTGCTTTTCTCTTGCTGCTTTCAGAATCCTCTGTTTGTCTCAGATTTTTATCATTCTAAATAGTAGTTGCCTCAGGGTAGGACTATTTGGATTTATTCTCTTTGGGGTGTGTTGTCCTTCTTGGATATTGATATTTATGTCTTTCATAAGGGTTGGGAAGTTTTTGGTCATTATTTCCTCAAATATTCTTTCTACCCCTTTTCCATTCTCTTCTCCTCCTGGGACACCGATTATACAAATGTTTGTGCATTTTGCATTACCATTCATTTCCCTGAAACTTTGTTCCATTTCTTTCATCCTTTTCTCTTTCTTTTCTCCTTTCTTTTCCAATTCAGATGTTCTGTTTTTAAATCACTAATTCTGTCTTTGAGCAATTCAAATCTGCACTTATGTGCCTCTAATATATTTTTAATCTCATCCATTGTGTTTTTCATTACCATAAGCTCTGTTACTTTTCTTTGCAGACTTTCAAATTGTTCTTTATGCTCATACATTGTCTTCTTAATATTCTTTATTTCTTTAGTCTTATTTTATTTCAATTCTTTGAATTGATTTTGGAGAGTTGTGGGGTTATCACTGATTAATTGTCTTAAATCCAGTATCTCTTCAGGATATTTGATTTGTTCCTTTGGCTGGGCCGTCTCTTCCTGTTTCCTAGTATGGCTTGCAATTTTTTGCTGATGTCTAGGCATCTGAATATGTTGGTGAATTTACTCTGATGGCCAATTTCTCTCTCTTGCCAAATTTTTTCCACAGCTCTTCTTTGATATTACTTTCAACTTATCCTAATTAAAATTGCTCACCTTAAGTTATGCAAATTGAGCCAAGGATTCCCTAATAGGGTGCAGATTTTCTCCCAGGGCTTAGGATACAGAGAGGACCGAAAACAATTTTTGTCCATGTAACTTCCATACTGACCAGCAGATGGTGCTCATGTGTGCACCTTTCCACATAAATTTCAGACTAAGCTTATCTGTGTTCCTGTGTTGAACTTCCAGAGCAGAGATTCAAAGCGGGCTCTGCTGGCTGAATTCACTGAAGAAAAGACCCCTGTTCTCCCCCTCTTTTCCCTCCAAAAAGCTGATAGGGAGGAAAATGTCTGTTCTCTCAGTCAACTGCAGTGAGCCAGGGGTTTTATCCCAGCTTAATATCTTGGAGGTTGGGGAAGGGAACCCTTCCTTGCCACTACGGGGCTTGGTAACTCACGTTTGTTGCTTCAGGTTCTTTGTCTCTCTGTCCCTTACTCACCTGGGAGTAGTGAAGCACTGTCCTCATCTGCTGACCCTCAAAACAGATCCCTCGGACAGCTTTTGGCTCTTCATTGTTTTTGAGAGAGCATTGAGCCCTGCCTATTAGTTCTATGCTATCTTCCCACAGTCTTCTCTCCTATACTTACTTTTTACTGATTTATTTATTTATTTTAAAGAAACTATAGAGTACATAAATGTTGCATTAAAAAATATAGGGGATTCCCATATGTTCCCCTCCCTCCCCCTCCCACACTTTCCCACAGTAGCAATATCCTTTGTAACTTCTATGTATCTTAAAACTTCTCTATAAATAAAGTTTATCATAAAGAAAAAATAAGCAAAAAAAAGAGCATAAGGCAAAAGTGAAATAGTGCTAGTTTCCTGGATCATCCTTAAAAGTTTGGCAGCCTTTACTTTCTGTCTTAGCACTCTTGACTTGGGAGCCAGGTAATAAGCCTGTCAGGCTGTTTCAACTATTCCAGCCCAGGTACTAGACATGTGAGTGAAGAAGTCTTCAATGACTTCAGCCCCAGAAACAACTAACTCAAGGGTTCCTAACCTTTTATTCCATAGACCCCTTTGCCAGTCAGGTGAAAACCACAGACCCCTTACTAAGTCCATACTATACTGTGTGTTATTTAATAAATATATCACACCTGCACCAACACGCCTCCATAAGAATATTTTTTTATTTAAATTCAAGCTCATTGACCCCTTGTTAAGAACCACTGATATAAATGCAACTGCCAGAGACAGCCTGAGAAAAAATTGCACAGCTGTAAATAGTCAACCAATACAGCTATGAAGGATTGCTGTTTTAAGCCACTAAAGTTTTGTAGTGGTTTATTGTTATAGAGTAATAGATAATGGAAAGCTCTCCCTTGACGAAATCTTTGGGAGACCAGGTAATTCCTCACCCTGCATACATACTGAAATAATGTTTTTCTACTCTGAAGTTGCTGAAGAAATGTAGTATGCATATAGTAGAGGATACTTTGGTATTCTTGTTAGCTGTATGAGAATGTTCTTTATTTTTAATTTGCATCCTGCCTGCTTCAAAAATGAATATGATGCAGTGATTGAATGACTTTTGAATGAATGAATGAATGTGGTAAATGAATGACTAAATATATAAATTAAAGTCTAACATGAGCTTTGTGGAGACATTTTACTCAATTGTTTCATTTGTTGAATAAAATTTCATGCTCTTAAAAAAGGATATATAGTTACCTCACTTTATGACAATCATATGTTCTAAGATCTGAACTTAAAATCTCCTCTTTTTCTTAAGAGAATCATATCATGGCAGAATTCTTATAAATAACATCCCCTTGTGTAGAAATGCTATGTTGTGAAACATACATACGCCTGAGTGTAGAGTAACTTTAAGATTGTTTTTCCCCCTAAATATTTTCTTTCTGGCTTGACTAAGCAAGGTTAATTTGTGTGTTCAGTTTTGACTTTTTGAAATAATGAAATTCTGTATTAGGCCCTAAAGTAGTCATGAACAGTAGTGAGAAGGAAAAGGGGATAGCTTCTGTGCAGATCATAGCTAATGTTCCTTCCAGTTCTAAAATTCTATTATTTTATTATGTGTGCTACTTAGACTGTTGGAAGTTCCCATGAGATTGCATGCTTCATCATACTGGAAATCAGAGATCCTTACTAAAACTTTGCCCCAAGATCCTAAACACTCACCCAAACTTCTTATTTAGTCTAATACCACACCTAGAGACTTGAGAGAAAATGGTGTCCTCCAGAAAAATTATAAACAGCAAAAGTGTAACAATGCCAGAAGATGGCATTATGAAATGTGTTTAGTGTAATGCCATAAAAAATAGGAGTATTTTCAAATACATGCTTTTTAGAGTTGTACTGTCTAAACTTTGACTATATGTACCAAGGCTTCAAATAAAAGGACAGTAGTATTTATCTTCAAAATTCAAGCACATAAAAGCATATGCCTCCTAGTGAAGCTTTTTTTAAGTATGCTCACCCAAACCTACTGATTATTGAGCCTGTTTAAGATATTCTCTTGATTTTAACCTTAGGTATTATTTATGTACCACAATTTGTAATTTGAAAAGACTTCCAAAGTGGATAAATTAATATTATAAATGCAATCATTCACACTGTATTATTAAGCTATCCAATATAAGAGCAGCTAGTCACATGTGGCTATTAAAAGTAAAATTAAAAAGAATAAAAATTCATTTCCTCAATCACACTGGCTGCCTTTCAACTTCTCAATAGCTCAAGTGACTAGTGACTACTGTATTGGACAGTGCAGATACAAAATATTTCTATGACCACAGAAAGTTTTATTGCTTTTCTATCGAAAGACCTAATACACTACCATAGAAAGTTCTATAGCCCTACTATAGTAAGGTTCCCAGATCACTTTTGTCTCTCTTCAGTAGTACACTTGTTAAATGTATTGAAATATTTCAAGATATATTATTGAGTGCAAATTGGAGGACTAAGATTACAGAATCAATTCTCCTCTTGAGATTTTTGACTATTACATCATCTTCAAACACACTTCTTTTTCTACTGGTTAGCATGTGAGATCAGTGATACATCCCAGCCCTTTCTATTAGTGATACATTTTTTTTAATGGAACTATCTAACTACTAGTCAGTTCACTTCCATTCTTACATAGATGGAAATGTTTAGCGGGTCTACATTTAATATTGAAACAGACTAGCCATGTAGGTCTACAGAAGGAACAAAACTGGAGCCTGCTACTACTCCTGAAAATAGAACTTGGGATCCTGACCTCATGAGAATTTATCCAGTGATATTTCCTGAATTCAGTCAAGAAGATATGAGAAAAATACTAGGCAATTGAACTGGCCCACTATATAACAGATGCAATGACTATGAACACCACTATTACTCATACCTTTTTGGCATTCCACAGAATCATCTTCTGAGGAAGAGAGTCCTGTGACTGGGAGGAGGTCCCAGTCATCACCACCTTATTCTACTATTGATCAGAAGTTGCTGGTTGATGTCCATGTAGGTTTCCATCTTAATACATTTATGTCTGTCCTTTTATATTTCAATTTGTTTTGACTAGTACATTTCCATCTTAACTTAGAGGGAAAGGTTAAAGAGTTTAGTATTTTTGTTAATCTTTTTATAATAGATTTTCATTGCTATGTTAATGTGCAGAAAATGAAGTATAGAAATTAAATTTGAAATAGGAAAACACTTCATTGATCAGAAAATATTTTATTTTCACATATTTGTGTCAGATAGACCATATTTAAGAGAAGAGTGATAAAGAGTTATTTGTAGAACCTAGCCTAAATAAAGAGATAGAGATTAGATACTCAATTTCTGTCTAGTATTATTTCTTGACTGATGACCCAATGTTTAAAAATAAAACATTTCCTGAAAAGAAAGTGTTTTCTTATTGCATAAATTTAACAAGTCTACTTAACACCTTCTTCAGTTGTGTTTTCTGATTATTCTATTTTACTTTTAAAATTACCCCACCTTAACACACACATACCCTTTCTAGGCTCACCTAAGGTGCTGTATGACACATATAATCCTTAAAAGGTGAATTTATATTAATTTGCATTTTAGAGGTGTTTGAGATTCTTTAAGGCAATGTATGACATGTAAAACCAGCACAAGAAAATTAACATACCAACTTTAAGATCTATGTGTTAATCCCAAAATATCAGGGGATAAAACAAAAGGAAAAAGTGACTGCACTATAGAGCATCAAATCACCTGTTCTGCTTTCCAGTATTAAAAATAAATGTCTACTCTTCAGCAGGCAAGTAGGGTAATAAAAAACAAAGTGAGTAAATTTTGCCCTTTGTGATCCAGAAAGGCCATTAACAATCACAGTCTGAGATTTGGATTTTTCCATCTTATCCTTACTAAAATTTTGGCTCTAGCCAGTGAGTGAACACCTTCATTTCAATTGAAAATATATTTTTAAATGTTTTTAGCTTGGAAAATTCCAATCTAGAAAAAAATGAAAGGCTACTAGTGACTGCATTAACCTTTCTCGTGCACACAGGTTCCTGATGGATTTAAAGTAGGAAAAATATCACCCCCCGTATACTTGACGAATGAATGGATAGGCTGTAATGCACACTCTGAAATCTTCCGAAATGACTGGTTAACTCCTGCACCTATCATTCAGCCACCTGAAGAGGATGGTGATTATGTTGAACTCTATGATGCTGGTGCTAACACTGATGGCAATGATGATGATGATTCTATTGATATTTATGAGGATACCTATGACCATGACAATGACAGTGATGACTTCACTAACCAGCTTGATCAGGCTAATGATATCTGCAATGACCATGATGATGAAAATGATGAAAGTGTTGATGATGAAGATAATAATCGTGATGATGATCCTTATTGGTCAAGGTTGGTTTTCCTGTGTTATTTGTATTATCAATGTTTTACACTTTCAGAACTATTTGCATCATTCATTTACTTTCAAAATCCATTACTGGAAGGGTGAATGATTACACTTGCATATTGGATTATTGTTTGATTTTCGATAAGCAATTTTAAGTTAATTTTAAAATATGAAGAGCACTTAATGTTGCATTATTTGTATACTATATTCTGTTCACTTTCAAGTATTTATTCATTCTTTATGACTGGTATGGTCTGGGTGTTTCTGTTAAAATTAATGCCTGTGACTCATCCTACCTCGTAAAAACACAGTCAGTGTAAAAAATTGGACAACAAATGAAATATGCTATCTAATACCTATTAGATGAAGCTCTAATATTTCTTAACAAAGCTCTAAATTAGCTAAGGGAAATGAATAGTGAAATTGGCCTGCTGCTTGATATTTTCTGACTGCAACTTATTAACAAACCGTTATGCTCGAAATTTTGAAAACTGTTGTAACTTAATTCAGTACCATTTGATACTATCTTTTTATAGCATAGTTTCTCAAAGTGATAATATTTGGTGAAGTAGTGCTTTTGGCATGCCACCAGTTGTTTATGGTGAATGTTTCTTCACTCATGCTCTAAAGAGCCAGTGTTTTCTTGCTTACATATGTTCATTATTTCTATTTAAACTGCTTTCAAAGATTTGTTAATATAGTACAATTTTACATTTTTAGAAAAATCATTAACAATGGGAGGATTGTTTGCTTTATAATATTACAATGCATATATAGTTTTTCTAAATTTTCAAATAATGTCATTAGGGGAAGTACATGGCAGAACAGACTACAGATCATTACGCACTTTAAGAAAACTCACTAGTTAAAGACACGGATATATGTATATATATATAGTATATATGTACATATATACAATATATATATAAATAATGTTAACTATTAACAAAACCATTAAATAATTATGGTTGTGGTGAACATCAAACCTCAGAGGAACAGATTTATAGTGCAGAGTATTGTATAAATAGATAAATCATAATTTTCCCCATTTATTTTATCATTAAATATAATTGTTCTTTTATAGAGAAGTTGTAGTCTAAAATCCCCTGCTTTAGAATCTGCTAGGGAGCTTCTTTAAAGTACAGAATATTAGCCTCTCTATAAATATCCCAATCATAGTATCCCTCATAAACTAAAGTTTCAGAACTACTGGTCTAGAGATTCACATCATTGTCATAGAAACATTTATATTCATTTGTAAAGCTATTCTTACTGTGTAAACAAAAGTTCATTCTCTAAAAAGAAATTAAAAGTTTATTTCCACGGGAAGCGGCTGTGGCTTAATCAGTAGGGCTCCCGTTTACCATATGGGAGGCCCCGGGTTCGGTTCCCGGGGCCTCCTGGTTGAAGGCAAGCCCGCCCGCACAGCGTGGTTAGCTGACCCAGCGAGCACAAGCAGCAAGGGGGGGATAAATGAATAAATAAATAAAATCTTAAAAAAAAAAAAAGTTTATTTCCTGAGCATGGAACTAGTGCTGAAAATAGGGTCCCATTATGACTAATGTAAATGTCCTCATCTTTGATGGACACAGTTTTAATAAAGGGATTTGTTACAGTTTGACAGCAGTAGTTCTCAATCCTGGCTGCACATTTGATTCACCTGGGGAACTTAAAAAAATTACTGTTATTTGGGCTCCAACCTAGGTCAATTAAATCAGAATGCCAATTGGTCAAATAAAACTTAGTTTTAGAGCAGAAATGTTTTATAGCTGAAATTCTGAGAAAATTGGTAATTGTACCATATATACTATTGCTTTCCTAGATGTGGCATATATATTAAATAAAGTCTCTTTAAACAATGGGGTAAATTTGGTATTTAACCAAATAATGTGTATCTCACAGGAAGACTGAAGAACTTTTTACAAACTCTTCTCTGTTGATTTACCTGTATGTAATCTAAACCATGCTTGAATGAATGGTGATTTAATTGCTTCCAATTTTGGCTGCCTGCCCAGCCTTATAATTGTTTTCTTCTTCTTTGTTGTATTAGACCTTTCAGATGCCAATCAGGTAGTTCAGAGCCCATTTCCCTTTCTGTCATGCCCTCTGTATCTCCAGAATCTAAGCTGCTTTTATAAAAGTCAAACAGGGGAGAGCAAATGTTCAAGTGGAAAGTGAAAGAAGCACTGTAAGGTTAATCTTCCCAATGCCTCACTCTTCCCTTGTTGCCTCAAGTTGTTGTTGATGGAAGTGATAGATATGGTTAAGGGGGAAAATATAAGCTAAAGGTTATTGTAGAGTGCACTATCATTTTGATAAAATTTGCTTTTAAATATGTATGACCCTTATGGATAACTTTTAGACAATATAGATAATTTGCCCATAGCAATTTTAATTTCTGTAGTTGTACACATCTCAAACAACTGAGATATTTCTATGTATATAATACATTTAAATCAGGGATGGGATGATCTTTATATGGTTAATTAATGGAGAAATTGCCAAGAGCTCTTTGGAAAAAAAAATTTTTTTTTGCCAACTAAAAAAAAAATCAACCAGGAATTAGCTTGCCCAATAAATTTGCTTTTAGAATGAACACAGGCTTGTTTTTAATGTTGTCTCTTATGCAGAAAGAGAGCATTGGGGCATTTTGTTAAACTTGGTGTACTTACCAAAGAATTAAATGACTATCTTACTTCTATATAATATGAGTTATGTTACTGAACTTTCTGGTGGTGGTAGTAGACCAACTGGACTCTGCTGCAAAGAAGTCAATACACAAGTTAGAGAATCAAAGCAGGTGCTAAAATTAAGATAACAAATTACATATACTGCAAGAATAAGTATTCAAATATGTTTTCTTTGAGTAAAAAATGTGCCTTTGTTCATTCAAATGGTTGTGAATTTGTTAATTCATGATGTAGGTTATTATTTAAGGGGCGAGTCATGATCTTGCAACTAACCTAATGAATACTCCTTACAAAGAATTGACTTTCTCTTGCTTCTGCCATTCAAATTCAGCCAGGGAATTTTTGGTGCCTTTAGTGTTAATTCAGTATTTAAGGTTGACAAGACATAAGGGCATTTGTCTTGTCTATACCACCCCAATATTGTTCATATAGATAAAAAAAACAATCTTGGACATGATAGATATGGATAAGACACATCTTAATTCTGTTTCATTTGCTGAATGCCCACTGTATTTTTGTTGGATTGCTTTCTTTTATTAATTGGAGCTTGTTATCAGGCCAAGCTATGTCAGAGATGGAAGAGGTAGCAGCTCCAAACAACATGATAGGTATGGAAGTGATGGAAGAGAAGGAACCTTAATAGGCTATGGAAGCCAAAGAACCAGTAGAGATCATGGAGAAAGTGCAGCCAGTGGGGTCAATGCAGCCATTGGTGACCATGAAGGATATGGAACCAATACAGGCAGTGGAAGAAGAGGCAGAAGAAGTAATGGAGGTAAGGAATTCAGTGGAACCAGTGAAGAGAGTGAAACCCATGGACTCAGTGCAGGAGAAAATTGCTCAGCCGCAGATGGTACAGGATTGGAAAGACCAGCATTCCAAGAACTTGAACATCATCAGGAGGTAATTTATCATTCAAAAAGAAATTGAACTCTTCTTATTGTGAATGTGTTCCTGCATGTGATATGTAGCAATTCCAGCTATTCCAGATAGATTTTAACCTTGTACCTGAAACCTTAAACATTCTTGATTGTAGCTTTGGGTGGTAGGTCTTTATTCTTTTTAATGCTGATAGCTCCTATTTACTTCTAGTGACAAAAATCTCCTCTTTTTGTTTACCTTTTTTACTCAGATCATGTTTGTGGTAGTATCAGAACACAATTTTTAAAATTTTTTATTGTGACAACATATATACAACATAACATTTCCCATTTTAACTACTTTTGAGTACACAGTTCAATGATTATTACATTTACAACGATGTCTCAATACAATTTTTAAAACATATTTTTATTGAAGTATATCATTCATACATGAACATAAATAATAAGTGTATAGTACAAGTTGTGAACTTACAAAATAAACATGCAAAACATCATACAGGGCTCCCATACATCACCCCTCCACCGACACCTTGCATTGTTGTGAAACATTTATGTAATCTAAGTATCTTTTAAAAAAATAATATATATATATATATATATATAAAAGAAACATTTGTTACAAACTATGCAAGAGCATCATCAAAATATTACTGCGAACTATAGTCCATATCTTACATTTGGTGTGTTTTCCCCCAACCCACCCTACTATTTTTTAAATATATTTTATTACAGAGGTTGTGAACTTACAAAACAATCATGCACATGCATAGAATTCCCATACAACACCCCTTCACCAACACACCACACCATGGTGGAATATTTGTTACAGATTATGAGATAATATCATCAGACTATTACCACCAACCATGGTCCATAGCATAAATTTGGCACACTGTTTCCATACCCCCATTGTCAACACAGTACATCTTTTGCATTGATGCAAAAATATTACAGTATTGCTGTTAACCACAGTCTATAGGTTACACCAATTGTATTTCCCCATGCTTCTCCACATTCCCACCACCCTGCAATAGTGACATGCATCTGCTCTAGCTCACAGAAGGACACTCTTGCAACTGTACCATCAACCACGATTCTCATCCACCTCTGATTTCACTGTTATTCAGTCCCTAGATTATGTTCTAATTTTCTTTCAATTGACATTTACATCCCTAGACTACCCTTTTCAGCCACAATCCCATTTATAAAACAGCTGCTATTCATTATAATGTGTTACCATCAACTCTATCCATTTCACACTTTCACAGTCAAGTTAATTAAAGCTTCTACATACATTAAACATCAGTAGTTCTTCTCAGCCCTCCTGTTATCTCCTAATGACCTATACTCTAGGTTTTAACTCCATGCATTTATTCTTCATATTTACTTCATATTAACGACACCATGCAATATTTGTCCTTTTGTGTCTGGCTTATTTCATTTAGCATAATGTCTTCAAGATTCATCCATGTTGTCATATGTGTCCCAATTTCATTTCTTCTTACTGCAGCATAGTATTCCATTGTCCTTATATACCACATTTTATTTATCCATTCATTGCTTGATGGACACTTGGGTTGTTTCCATCTTTTGGCAATTGTGAATAATGCCACAATGAACATCTTTGTGCAGATGTCTGTTCGTGTCACAGTTTTTAGTTCTTCTGGATATATTCCTAGTAGAGGAATTGCTGGATCATATGGCAGTTCTATATTTAACTTTCTGAGGAACTGCCAAACTGTATTGCACAGAGGCTGCACCATTTCCAGCATTTATTGTTTTCTGTTTTTTAAATAATGGCCATTCTATGCTGTATGAGATAACATCTCATTGTCATTTTGAATTGCATTTCCTTAATAGCTAGTGATATAGAATATTTTTTCATGTGCTTTTTTTTTAAAGATTTATTTTTACTTATTTATCCCCCCCTTGCTGCTTGTGCTCGCTGTGTCCATTTGCTGTGCGTTACTCTGTGTCTGCTTGTCTTTGCTGCGTCATCTTTCTGCACCAGCTCAGCACGTCCAGCTCACCGCACCGCATGGGCCGGCTCGCCTTCACCAGGAGGCCCCGGGAATCAAACCTGGGGCCTCCCATATAGTAAAGGGGAGCCCAACCAATTGAGCCACAGCTGCTTCCCTCATGTGCTTTTTGGCAATTTTTTTTCCCTCTTGTCTCAATACAATTTTAACAGAAGTAATGTACTATTTGGAAAATGATTTTATTGCTCATAAATGTTTATAGATTTTTTGAATAAGCTTAAAATACTTAAATAGCTTCACAGATGCTAGATCAATAAGAATTGCCACAGAGAAAAGATTTCCTGGAGCACAAGGAATGTGAACTAGTACATGAAAAATGGGGAGTATTTGGATATATGTAAACATAGGAAAGATTCCAGAGAGTAGGTCATGACAGCTTACTTTCCCAGCTTCTTATCCTATCACACTAACTGGCTTTGAAGATGCTGTGCTTTTTCATGAATTAGGGCCATTATGCAACTATTCCCTACGTTGAAAAGCTGCCCCGTCACCCCTTATCTGCTTGGTGAACTAGTCATCCTTCAAGATACAGCTCAATTTTTGTCTTTGACTTTCGAAACCACAGAATTATACACCCCTTCTCTGGTGTTTGCAAACATTTTGCCCATAGTTTCATTATAATACATATCACATTTTATTTTAGTTTTTTGTTTACTTGATTTTCTACACACTAGATAATGAACTCTTAAAAGACAGGAACGATGCTTAATCTATCCTTGATTATTTTCCTCTATCTACTCACCCAGCCCCAGGGTCCAACCCTGGGCCTGGCCCATAATAGGCATACGAGGTTTATGGAAGGTATCAATTAAGAAAATAATAAAAATAAAAATGGAAGGAAGGGAACTCTCCAGCTGGTTTCCAATGTGAAAGCAGCATCAGTGAGAAAGTATATTTGTCTATCTATCTGTATCTATCTATCTATCTATCTATCTATCTATCTATCTATCTTAATCCAAGACATTAAATCAAGATGTCCCAACATAGGTCTTAACACCTCAATGTATCTCCAGGTAAGGAGTGTTTTTGACATTTCCAGAGTGAATGGATCTTTCATTTTAATTTAAAGATGTACATACTGCCATATGGCACTTTTATGATTGGAAAGGTCCACAAAAGCCAGTGGATGGCAAGGCAGCACAGCTCTCTCAATGCCAAGAATGACTGTTTAGACTTGAAGATGAGATTATCAACAGTTAGGCTTATAGTTCTTATGTATTTCCATAGGATATGTCATCCACATAAATTCTGTCATATTTTTTGGCTTCTTTCCTGGTGTTTCTTCTCTATAAATTAGTTTAAGTAGGCTAGATTTCAGTGAAGCATTTTCACACTCTAGAATTTTTGTTGATGGATTTTCCATTATTAGCTTTTTCATATGAAAATTCTCACTACAGTTTTTTCATGCTCCCACTTTTGTGAAGATACCTTAAAACAGTGGAACTGATACCCCACATAGGTGTTTTTCATTTTTTCACTTGGGCTATTTGGTATAGCATAGCTGAATGTAAGCTTCCAAAACAAACAGACTTTGGTTTCAGACTGTGGTTCCTCTACATACTAGTTCTGTGACTTGAATAAATTAATTTTGAGCTTTAGTTTTCTGATAAGTAAAATGGAAATAATTATACTTACTTTTTGGGTTTTTGTAAGGATTCATGAAAATATGTAAATAAAATGCCTCAGCACAGTACCTGGTACATGATAAAAGTTCCACAAATGTTAGGTCTCCAAATTGTATAGTTGACGACTTGAAGTTCCTTGTATTTCACCTCTGATATCAATTGTCTCAATATAGGTTAGTTTTCTGTCTCTTGAAAACATTGTTGAGTAAATGTGGATTTTATAAGAATATAGAATTATAGATGTTGCAAATTTTGCATTCTCTTTTTCAAATATATCATTAAGCATATTTCACCCCACTATTAAACTCCTAATAAAATGGATTTTGGTTCTTCTTTTAGGTGCCAAATGGTGGAAGCAAGGCCTCAAATGCCAGTGCTTCCCGCACTGCACCCTCAGCACCTGATGATGAGAATGACAATAAGGATATATCAGAATCATCAACAAAATCAGATTTTTCTGCCAGCCACTCATCTCCTTCTAAAAGTTCTGGGAGGGCTGCTAATGTTGATTTTGGCAGTGGCATCTGTGAGTGTGTTTAATATGATCTCCAAATGCCATTATCTGTTCACATATTAAATACAGTGTTTGACCACTGACTCATAATTTACAAGGAATAAAATCATTCTAATATTCAGTTGACATTAATTCAGATTTATATGTGCTTTTATAAAAAATATACCTCTTATTCAATCTTTATGGCACCTAAATTTGAACTACAGTTGAGAAATTGAGCCCCTCGTCTGGTTTTTGTTTCTTTGCATTCTAGTCACAGTAACTTGAAATATATTCATATTCAGTGATATATTCTCACCATCATAATTTGAATTATTTGATAGTTTAGGAGTTACTGAAATGATAATATCTCCAGTTAAAAATAAAATATTTTAAAGTGAAAGGAACTTTTCTAGGCTGTGTCTCATTTGTGGAAACATTCAAACATATATGGTATATAGTTTAGTAATTTCCCTCAGTATCTTCCATTTACTTCTTTGCAGCATATGCTGGATTAGTGGAAATACCTGAGAAACCACCTCAGCGATCCTCTGATGTCAATGTTAACCCCCTCTATGTCTCGCCTGCATGTAAAAAACCACTAATCCACATGTATGAGAAGGAATTCACTTCTGAGATCTGCTGTGGTTCTTTATGGGGTGAGCTCTTTTTAAAGAACACATTTTAAATCTATGTAGCACATCTATGAAAATCATAGTTAAAACATTTGTCTGCTATTGGCAAATCATTTCCAGTCAAATAAAAATAAAAATAAAAATGTATGTTTAGTTGATAATTTGTTCAGAATTGATTTAGCTAATTTTTTTCACTCAATGAAATTTGATGTTTGAATTGCCACCCCACCTTTTTATTCTACTTTTAACCTGAAGTAACTTGGCTAAAATATAATATTGGAGTAGATTACCATGATTTGAAAATTTGAGGTTAATATTTCTAATTCAGGGTAGTGTAAACCAGATGATAAATAATGAAGTATTACAAAAAGGAATTCTGCAAGATCTTGTTTTTAAATAGTCTAGGATTTGTAGAGAAAATTCCTTCTATAATGTCTTAACTTTGATGGACTTTTCAATCCTTTTGTTTCAGAAGAATTATAACATCAAATAGTGCTGAGACAATATTTTACCTCAAGACAGTCTGAATCATAAATGAAAAAAGGAGGGGAGTGATCAAAAGCAAATGCCATCCTGTGACTTGCAATTTCACAGATTTTTCTCAATGTATTATTGATCAGGGACAGGATTTTAAATTAAAAAAATAGAGTAGCAAGCATTATAATTATATGGATTAAACAACTTAGAAAAAAAACATGTCACCCTCAAAGTTTTGCTACTATAATCTGTCAGATAACAAGAAAGGAAAGTTTACTTCATTAACATTTCATTCAGGCAATTACCCAGAGATGTAGGTAATGTTTCGTTACTCATTTTTATAACTTATGATTTTATATTTTAAAAGATTATAGTCAAATATATATAAAAGATTATAGTCAAAGTTGACTGTACTTGCCCATCTTTGCTTGGTTTCTGTGTGGGAGAAAGATACAATTAATTCCTAAATCTGCCATTGGCTGTGATTTAGAATACTGGTAAAGAACAAAGTGAAAAAATGAAAGCAAAGACACTTATCTTTTCTCCCTATACCCACTGAGCACTAATATTCTCCAAGTGGAAGGAAAACACTCAATCTTTCTACTTTCTTACATTACTTTGGCTGCTTATCTCCTATTTCTCAATTTGTAGGGAGAACCCACACAGTGGTTTGAAGTGCATTATAACTTTAGTTCTAGCTTCTATTTCAGTCCTCTCTTTTGGATTTTAAACAGTACTTATATTTGAACCAATAGAGCAAGCCAACAAATAAAAGAGAGTGTAGGAACTTAGATACATGAAAGTTGGAATTAATTACGCAAGAATTTAGCAATGTAACTGTTTTGTAATGCATGGTTAAGATTAGCAATGACTTAATTAAAATAATTGTTTCACATATAATTATTTTAAAACCATTAATACCCTCAGTTGTAGTTAGGAATGAGAAATCAACAGAATTGAATTATTTGTATGTTCTAGACATCTTTACTGTTTAGTGGTAACTTTCAAAAAGGTTGATTGTTTTGATAAAAAGTTTGGGACACTACCAAAGGGTACTGAGATCTACATAAAGTTCTATTTGTGAGGCAGTGCACCAGACACCTGCTACTGGAATATTAAGAGAAGATACTATCTTCTCTATGGTAATATATTTCTGTGAAATTTGTTTAGTTGGTAGAGAGTTCACAGTTACACAGAATGAGGTTAACATTAGCATGAAATGATAAAATTCACTGGAATAGCAAAAATACTAATATATATGCAATTCTTAAAAAATAATCTGAGCTAATATAGCACTTTTTTAAAAAAATATATGAACAGGAGTGAATTTGCTGTTGGGAACCCGATCTAATCTGTATCTGATGGACAGAAGTGGAAAAGCAGACATTACTAAACTTATAAAGCGAAGACCATTCCATCAGATTCAAGTTGTAGAGCCACTCAATTTGCTGATTACCATCTCAGGTTTGTTTAAGAACTAAAATTAACTGAATAATTATACAGTTTAATTAGTTTGCAAACTGGGTTAAAGACTTTCTCAGGTGAAAGCGTTCATAGGAGAACCCCTAAAATAAACCTTTAATTGGGACTCCAAACTTTGCTATTTGTATTTTCTTATCTATTTAAAATTTAAATGAATTTCTAAGGTATGTTAAGCCTGACTCTCTTTTGGTGTCTGGATATTTTATTTCAATTCACCTAGGATAAAGATATCAACGTTAAGAAAAGCCACTCTATTTGCATTTTCTCAGGTTGTTCTATGAGTAGCCACCTACTTCACAGCTGGAATTCTCATCCATGTATGCATACAGGAACACCACCAAAATCCACCATATACTTTTCTTGTGATGTGTTAGAAGCAACAAAGAACAAAGTGGGCAATAATTAGATAAGAAAGAGACTTTGTTGTTCCTAGCACAGCCTTATCACAAGAGCCTACAGATAATATTAGAAACAAGAATGGAGTCCCTAAGGCCTCTGTAGTTTTCCCATAATGTAGTTGTGTTGGGCAATCAGAACCTGAACCTTCCAATATAAGAGGGCAAATAAACGGCTGTTAATAATCAGAGTGATTACTAAACATTTGATATCAGGAAAACACTAGCATTAATGGTGATTATAGGTACAAGTGACTGAAGAAAGGAGAGGAAAACTAAAAAAATAAAAATAAATCATTTGACTCTCGAAGAAAATTATGCTAATCAATAATTTCTATTAGTTTATATAGCTCCTGTCTATACCAAATAGCCATGTTGCATACTAATTAATGATTATGTATATTCCTAAATATGATTAACATTGATTTAAGTTTTGATTTGAGGAGAAAATTCTCAATAGGTATCCTCAGACTTCATGATTTGTTGACCATGTTTCATGGTCATTTGTTTATAATTGTTTGAAGTACAGAAAACAACATTTAGTTTTTGAAAACATTAGGGTGGCTTAGAAATAACGAATTTCTTCTCTGTGTCCAGCTTTCTCTAATAGAAATCTGCCCTTCTTTAATGCTTATTTTTCTCTCAAGTGTGATTATTTTGCATCAAATAGTACTGAGAAGATCAGTATAGAAAAATATAGAATAGTTTAAAGGACAGATTTATTTTACCATTATAGAAAAGAATGAAAATAGCCATCAATATCTGAACCCTAACACTGCTTCAAAAATGTTACATAAAAACCTATTCATCTCATAAGAACCCTATTGTTGGATCTAGAAATCTTACAATTATGAATCATAAAATTACTAAGAAAAATGATTTTAGAGTGAATGTATAGGAAGAAATGCATAATTTTAATGGCCTGTTTTTCCTAAATGAATTGTAAGAAGTTGATGGGTTACAATTAGAAAATTACAATTAAAGATAAATTTGATTAAGAAAAAAGAAAACTGTTCAATTATTTTTAAGTATGCTAGAAAGACTGAACACAAAGACGCCCACCACACTGGTCCTGAATGCCTAGTCACACACCTCTCATACATCCACAAGTATTGACACTACTATGAGCAGCTTCTGGGTCTCTGAACCCCAGGGGAGGAAGCATGACTTAGGGAAAAGCCAAGGTACAAATGAATGGATGATAATTCTATTGCCTGCACAGTGGAAGTATTAACCTACCTCAAAGGAGTGAAGGATATTATTAATGTGGGAAAATATGGGAGGTGTGGGGAGTGGGGCATATGTGAATCCCTTATATTTTTGTTATGTAACGTTTATGTAATCTAAGTATCCTTTAAAATATATATATAAAAGAAAGCTGATGGGATCTCTAGACAAAAGTGAAATGTGAGTAAAGCAGTAGGTAAACCATTAAACCTTAGGAATTAACCAATGTTAGAAGGTAGGAGAAGGGATAGAAATGAAAAATAAATAAAGATAATCCCTCTTCACTGTAGAACTTTTATCTGTAGACTATGTCTAAAAATATGCTATTTGAATTTTTTATTGAAATGTATGTTTTAGAGACTTAATAACTCTAATAAGCAAATAAAATATAATACATATGCATGTATTTAAAAATCCACTTCATACAAGTATATAGGTAAAGGGTAGATAAGAAGTGATTATCTCTTGGGAGCAAGAGACTAAGAAAGGCTTCCCTATGACATCTCCAAGCTCTGAAGGGGAGACTCTTGTTTTTCAATTTTTTTTCTTTTTTTTTTTTTTCTTTTTTAAAGATTGTTTAGATTACATAAATGTTCCATAAAAAATATAGGGGATTCCCATATGCCCCACTCCCTCCCACTCCCACACTTTCCCACTTTAACAGCATCTTTCATTAGTGTGGTGCATTTCTTAAAATTGATGAACACATATTAATGCATTTCTACTAACCATGGACTACAGTTTACCATATAATTTACACTCTGTCTTGCACAATTTTGTAGGTTATGACACAATTTTGTAGGTTATGACAAAATATACAATGGCCTGTATCCATCAATTGCAATGTCATGCAGGACAATTCCAATGTCCTGAAAATGCTCCCATGTTACACCTATTCTTCCCTCGCTCTCCCCTCAGAACCTCAAGCACTTTTGAAAAATGAAACATTTGATTTATAAAAGCAAAATACCTTTTACTCTTTTGTTTTTCCAATATAGAGAAAGATTTGAAAAAGACTGAATTGAAATACTGTATCTTTTCTTATTTATCAGGTCATAAGAACAGACTTCGGGTGTATCATTTGACCTGGCTGAGGAACAAGATTTTGAATGACGGTCCAGAAAGTAAAAGAAGGCAAAAGGAAATGCTGAAGACAGAGGAAGGCTGCAAAGCTATTGACAAGTTGACAGGCTGTGAACACTTCAGTGTCCGTAAGCTCCATTTTGTGTGTACCATATCTTTATGAATTTTGCTTCCTTTAATTCAGTGAAGTAAATAGTTATAAAAGGTAAAGTAGAGAAAGAAAATAATTGAAACTTTAAATACAAAGATGAGTGAATTTCACTGAAACATCTTCCAGGTCTTTTATGCTACAGACATTGTTGTTATCAAGAAAATGTTGAATGACTGAAATAGCTATTGAAGTTAAGATTGGTTTTCTTTCTCACCTTCCCTCTCTTTTCTGGCACCCTGGATATTCTAGATAAACATATTTTTTCCTGTCCCTACTAGCTTCAAATATATAAATGTTCTAGATGTATCTATAAAAACCTGAAAGGAGAATCATTTGATAATGCCTTCCTTTGGAACAGCTATAAAATAGAATACAATAAAATCTCTCTTCATAATGAGCAGAAAACTTTACAATGAGTCAAAAAGAAAATTATTTTATGATCTGCTGACTCCTGCTCACATTGTCAACACTTGTGAGTATATTTTCCAAATATTTCCCGCCTGATTAGAATGTTTTCATATCCCCTGTCTCTTCATAGCCATCCACTGTGAAATCGAGTAACAACTCCAGTGTCTTAGAAACTTGCTGTCAGCTGTCAGCAACTGGGAATTAATGACATCCCATTCTGTTCTATTTCTGAAGCTAATTCTCTCTTCTCTCAGCCTTATTTTTCTTCTTTCCCTCTTCACTAATTGCCCCCTCAGGCAGAACTAATGAATAAGTGGGAGACATCTGGAGTCCCATTATAAGAATTGCAATAAGATATTTGTATCCTGACTGGCCATTTCTATTCTACATATCAAATGGATTTCCCAGGATATATTTTCATATGTGTGTACATATGTACATACAAATGCCATTAAATGGAGTATTAAGTACTCTGAAAAATGTAGGCATTAAATAAATACACTACTTTCTTCTAGTTTTAAATGTTACTACTTCTCTCCAAAGCCAATAATGTAAATTTGGAAGTTCCAGATGTAAAGATATACCCAGCCTTTAACCCATGAGTTTTTAATGCAGGACTGCTCCCTGCTTAATTGTAAATTTTTAGTTCAATAAGTGATAGTTACAAATGTAGTCATCACGTACATCTGTGCCCTTGGTAAGGGGATGGACTAGGTAAGTCCAGTTTTCCTGGCATACCCCATACCAATCTATCCCAGCTCTCAGAACAACCAAAAGCATCTGTGCTACTGACAAGTGGAACAGTAGTATCTTCACAGAGGAGGACAACAAAATACTCCTACTTGCATGAGATTTTCAAAGCCTTCCAAGATCCACACAGTTATTGCCTTATATTAAATTTATAAGAAGTGTTTGCTTAATGGTGAATTCCCTTGCTTGATGAGACTTATATAATCATGCTTCTTTGACCTACTTAAGAGCAGTACAAAAGACAGTGAAAAAGTAAGCTAGACTCTTAAAAGAATAAAGAAAACAATAACAAAAAAAAAAGTAAACTTGACTCATATCAAGAGAGAAAGACCATGTGTATTGGTGTCAAATGAAGTCTGCCTAGAGAGGCCTGATGCAATATCCTAGCCAAGCAAGAGGGGTTTTAGCACAAGGTATAGGTCTAACAAGTAAAACAATAAATTCCATAAGAGCCAGAAGGGTTAGTTGAGAGCAAGCAGACACCATTGATCAAGCCGGCAGGAAGTTAACTCCAGGGAAATCATTGAAATGTAAGATCAAGGGGACAATGAAAATTCAAGATTAAAAGTAGCATTATCTGTGTTTCAAAGTCCTTTTTAGGAGAAAGTGGCAGAATAGAATCATGATCAAGAAGTGCCATTTACTAGATCGTGACTTGGCATACTGTTACCTAAGTATATTGAGATATAATTTATATATCCTAAAATGCACCCATTTAAAGTGTAGATTCAATGGTTTTTAGTTTATTTGCAGAGTTGTGCAAATATCACCAATATCTAATTTTCATCACCCCAGAAAGAAACCCCACATCCATCAGTTGTTACTCCCCATTTCACCTTTCCTCCAAATTCCACCCCCACCTCCAGTCATAAGCAACCACTAATATACTTTATTTCTCCCTAGTTTTGCATACTCTAGACATTTCATATAAAAGGAATGATGCAATTACAATATGTGATCATTTGTGACAGGCTTCTTTCACTTAGTATAATGTTTCAAAATTCATCCATGCTGGATTTTGTGCAACATGCATTGGTACTTCTTTTTTACTATTGAATAGTATTCCATTGTATGGATACGCCAGCTTTTGTTAATCCAGTCACCTGTTGATTAGCATTTAACTCTTTGCAGTTTTTGATTATTATGAATAATGCTGCTTACGAACATTTTCCTACAGGTTTTTGTGGATATGTATGTTTTCTTTCTTCTTGGGTAGTACTTCCAGACTGCACTATTTTACATTCCTACCAACAATGAACAAGTGTTCCAATTTCTCCACATCTTCCCCAACACTTGTTATTGCCTATCTTATGATTTATAGCCACCCTAGTGGATATAAAATGGGTGTCAGGGAAGCGGATGTGGCTTAAGCGATTGGGCTCCCGTCTACCATATGGGAAGTCCAGGGTTTGAATCCTGGGGCCTCCTGGTGAAAAGCAAGCTGGCCCACGTGGCGAGCTGGCCCAAGCAGCGAGCTGGCCTGCGTGGAGAGCTGGCCCACGTGGAAAGCTGACACAGAAAGATGATGCAACAAAAAGAGACACAGAGGAGAAACAATGAGAGACGCAGCAGCCCAGGGAGCTGAGGTGGCGCAAGAGGTTGAGCAGGCCAGAGGGTCCCAGGATCAGTTCCCAGTGCCGCCTAAAGAGAAGACAAGCAGACACAGAACACACAGAGAGCAGACAATGAGCGCAAAACAATGGGGGAGGGGAGAGAGAAATAAATAAATAAATGGGTATCACATTGTGGTTTGGATGATCATTTCCCTAATAACTAATGAATATTTTTCAGGTGCTTAAGGGCCATGAAATGACTTAACAGCATATCTTCTTTGGAGAAATTTTATGAGATATATTTCATTTTATTTATAATATTTAATAGTATATTTATTTTATCAGATATATTATTTGCAAATATTTTCTCCCATTCTTTAAAATGTAGTTTCTCTTCCTTGATGATGTACTGTGATACAAGAAAGTTTTTAATTTTGATGAAGTCCAATTCATCTATTTTTCTGTTGTTGTTGCTTGTGCTTTTGTTATCATTTCTAAGAATACATTGCCAAATCTATGTCATAAAGATTTACCCCTATGTTTTCTTCTAAGAGTATTCTAATTTTCACTCTTACATTTGGGTATTTGATACATTTTGAGTTAATTTTTACATAATGTGTGATGTAGGGATCCAACTTCATTCTTTTGCATGTAGATATCCAGTTGCCCGGAGCCATTTGTTGAAGAGATGTCTCTTCCCTTTGAAGGTTCTTGGCATCCTTGTCAAAATCAATTGACCATTGATGTATGAGTCTATTTCTGAACTCCCATTTCTATTCTTTTGATATGTATGTCTATCCTTATGACATTGCCACACCGTTTTGATTGATGTAGGTTTATGGGAAGTTTTGAAATCAGAAAGTGTGAGTTTTCCAACTTTGGTCTTTTTCAAGTTTGCTTTGGCTATTTGGAGTTCCTTGAAATTCCACATGAATTCTAAGATCAGCTTTTCCATTTCTGCATAAAATGCCATGATAGAGACTGTGTTGAATCTATATATTGCTTTTGGTAATACCATCATATTAACAATATTAAGACTACCAATCAGTGAACACGGATGTCTTGCCATTTATTTAGGCCTTTTAAAATTCCATTTAGTTCTGTTTTTTGTGGTTTTCAATGCTTTTGAAAGCTAATGCATACACTCCATAACACTAGAGAGTAATTTTATCATCTGTTTTGGAACAACAAACTGTAACCAAGTAGCATTTCTAAACATGTATGATCTGTGGTCTTATAGTGTTGTTAGAACATTTTCAATGGCAAATACTCATACATGAGTGTTCTAGCTAACTCATTGTTTCTTCTTTGTATTTTATCACTTTAGTCCAACACAAAGAAACCACATATATTGCAATTGCTTTGAAATCCTCAATTCATCTTTATGTGTGGGCCCCAAAGTCCTTTGATGAAGATACTGCTATTAAAGTGAGTGATTTCCTTTGTAAAATGCAGTTTTCCTTTGTAAAATGCAGTTGTTTTTTCAGAAGAAATTGTAAACTGAACAGTGCTTTGGAACATAGATGCAAAAATACACACCATTATTCTACAATTAATTTGATTTGAATATACTATGTCAATAATTATCATTTAACCACTTTTTAAAGATATTTCACAGGCACCATAGTAAGGGAGAATGTGAGGGAAATCCTCAAGCCCACCCCTTAGAAAATGTTCCCACCAGCTCCACACTGCCAATTCCTTTAGTCAACATGAAGACCTACTCTTCTAGAGCCCCAAACACAGGTTTTGGATGCCACCACAATGGCTTGAAGCTGACCCTGTTCTCTGTAAATTGGGGGTGGAGAGCAGAGGGAAGGGAAGGAAATCTGTGACAATGGTAAAAGACAGAACCCTATTGGAGAACGAATGAGGGAAGACTCAGCCTGTGATGAGAATAACAGGGCTTCAATAGATGGGAGTGGGGAAGAAAGGGGTGAAAATTCCAAATTGAAATTCTAAACACATTTCTCTCTATAACTGTTATGAGGCTTATTTGGATTACTGGTACTTTTTGCCTTTATAGTGGTTTAGTTTAACTTCTATGAATCAACCTTGGAAGTTAGCCATTTGGAGTCTTAAACAATTAAGTAGCTGATTAAATTTTTTATCACATCCCATATACTAAGGATGGTTTTAAATTAGAATAACTTGGTTATTATGCTCTAGAATTAAAGCCATTCCATTTAAATAGGATTATTTCAAATTTATTTCATAGGACTGATTAATAAACTGACAGTATTATATAGAATCCAGTAGCTCTTAACCTGGGTTATGCATCAGAATCACCTGGAGCATTTGTAAAAGTTCAGATCTCAGACCCAACCCCAGGCTGAATTAGTGAGTCTGGAGTGGGGCCTATCAATCTATATTTTTAGCAAACATGCCAGGAGATTTTGAACTAGTTGGTCCACGGACAAGTTTTTACAAAGTACTGATAGAGATATATCCTGATCAGTCCTAAAAAGCATTCATGAAATACTTTTGAACCTTAAGTCAGGATCTGTTTACATGATATATTTTGTAGGCCAAAACAACACATATATAAAATAAAGATGGGCTAATTTCCCCTCAAAGTCTATTTGCACAATAAATAGCACAGACTAAAATATATAGACAGTATGAGTTTGGTCTGACACAGATCACATCCCAGATATGACTGGGCCTTGGGTCAGCTGTCAGTATTTGGACATGGGTTTGTTCTTTAGGGTCTACTGATTGGTCATAGCTGCCTTGTATGGAGCTAGAAAGAATAAAGGTAAGAACCAACATTCTCTCTAGTCTGATATACCGTTCTTGATTCAAGACCTCACTCCAGTTCTTGAACCCCACCTCATGACTACAGTACAGTGAATCCTGTGATGCTCAGTCCTCTACTGTGACCTGATCTTGGCAGTAACTTCTGTTTGGGCCTTTGATTTCCTTGGACAAGGAACTATTGGAGCCTAGAGTTCTCCCAGTATATGGTAGGTTAACATGTCTGGCCTTTAATACTCACTGCCAAGTTTGCTTTGGTCAATCAGCAGACTCCAAAGGAGACTACATGTCCCATGGGGCCTATATATGAATATTGGCAAAAATACAGGCAGCTGATTCAGAGAACCGGTTTAAGCGACCAGATGAGCTCCCTTCATTTGCTGAAGCTTAAGACAAGGAATTTAAACACAACAAACAGAGTGCAAGGCTCTTATTATCCTTGGCAATTTGACCTTTGAAGGGAAATTCGAGATTTATAATCTGAATATAAATATGTCCTTGTTGCAGTAACAGACCTAAAGAAAGTTGTAATATATAGGTCTCTAAATACATTGCAACATTCTGAAAATTAACCTGGGTTTTAAAAATCCATTAAGCAAAACAATAGGGAAATTTTTGCCTTAGTCAGAGTGTCATTTTCTGCCCTTTTGGCCATATTTGGTTTTACATTTGCAGGTATTTCCAACAGTTGGTCATAAGCCAATGACAGTTGACCTGACTATTGGTTCTGAAAAAAGACTAAAGATTTTCTTCAGCTCAGCAGATGGATATCACATCATTGATGCAGAATCTGAGGTTATATCTGATGTGACCTTGCCAAATAATGTAAGATAATATCTTCAGATCCCAGAAATTATTGTTTATTGCTCTTTGAATTTTTCCAATTGTCAACACCCTTAAAGGTTTAAAACTATGATTAGTGATATCTATACTGGAACTGAGACCTAAAAGGTAAGTATAGAGTACCATAAAGTGATCATTGATAAACAAAACTTGCTGATGGTTTCTTAGTCCAGACAGATAAGTCTATTATGCAGATATATTTTGTTGACTAGCACAGTGATTTTTTAAATGAATTAAATTTACATAAAAATTTGGACTTCTATTGAAAAGCCAGAAAATCTGACAACATTAAGACCACATTTCTATCTGGTCATCATCAACTCAAACTGATTTGTGCTTGCCACATTTTAGATGGTATATATGCTCTACATTACCTTTCTAGCCACCACTATGCATTTATATTAGCTGACACTAGAAAGCATTTGAGTTCACAATCCTTGCTCTTTAGTCATTCTGTACCCCTATAATGCCTCAACAGATTCTTTAAAAATACAACATGAACATTAATATGTACAGCATTATTATGCATACCCCCTTCTTTATCCAGTTTGCATTACTTTAACTCTGCTGTATAGCAAAATATCATAGTGGTCAGTTATATTTGGAATATCTGTTCAAAGAATTCAGTGCTTTAAAAGAAAATGTATGTCAACTCCTAAACTGTAAAATAATTATAGTGAAAATATGCCACAACATCTGCAAAAATGGATCGTTATAAAATACTTTACACATCATTTATATAAGGAGTTCCAATATAGCATAATACACATCCACACACACTGTACAAAACATAATTTCACTGTATCTCAGATTTTATGATAGTAAATATGTCCTATTAAAAATTATTTTAAATAGGAAGTGCTGACCCTAACATTTTTCTGCTTCACCATTGCTTAATTCCACATCTAATAGACAAATAAAATTTTAAAGGCTTAGTATTACACAAAAAGTCCAGTAGAAAACTTATGTAATTTTAAATCACTGCTTGTATCACGTTTTTAAATAACTTTAAGATTTCATACATCTCTGACAAATTATAGAGAACAATTGTCAGATCGTTAGTGGAGACATTTTTAAAAATGTGTTTGCCCAGTTGTCACCTAGTATTGTATAGAAATCACCCTATTGATAATGTAGAAAATACTGAACCAAGCCCAGTCAAAGCCAATTAGATATGAAGTCAATTTATTTTGGAGTTAAATTTTATAGTACTCATCAGATTGATGTGTCTTCCATAACTTCCTGCATTCTAATTTTTTATTTCATGTCAGATAACCTGTATTTAAAAGCTAGTGCGTTACTGAACATTTCTGTACTTGTCAAGGTTTACTGTTATTTAAAAAGCCATTCATGATGGTTGAAACTTGTGTGCCACTTGACTGATAAGCAAGGAAAAATACTTCATTTTTAAGTAATAATTAGGAAATTATTGTGGAAGCTAGAATGAAAGAAGATGAGTTTCTTTAAAATCATTTTTGTCCTAATTAGGATACCTTATGTAGTACATTCAAATGTAATATTTTTAGCTAAATTCCTTAGTGACTTGACCCACCAAGAGACTTGACCCACCTCCCTCTAATTTGAGGGAGGAGACAATATCTTCTAAAATAGAACATATTAAAAATATTATTTTTACAAGTGTACCAGATTGTAAAATCTGTACTGCTACAAGGGAGCCATGTGTGTTAAAGAATATTTGATTACTTCAGGAATCAGCTGAGAAGTAAGAGGCTGAGGCTCCCTGGATTTGCAGCAGTCAAATTTTATTTAAACAGATTTTGCAACAACCTTCTTTCTTGTACCTTCTTTTACTCTCTTCCTTCATCTCTCTTCTGATTCAAATGCTCATGAGAGTGCCCAGGCAACGCATTAAAATTGCTTTTCGCCTCTGGATCCCCATTTTAGTTTTAAGGATAGTAGTAGCTGAGACATGGCCTCAAGCAATTGTCCTGAGTACACCAGGTTTGGCAAGTATAGTTTCTGACTTTTTTTTTTCCTGTAACTTGCTAATTTGGAGAAATGATAAAAGTAGAATAATTGTTAATTTTTCAGGGAAATACTGTTAATATGACAATTTCTGTAGTTTAAGCAAATGTCCAATAAATTTAGAATTGCTTAGATATTTCTTAGTATTTCATATTATGTAACCTAATAAGTCTCTGAATTTGATAAATTACTTGGCTTTTGTGAGTCATCCTCCTATATATTATTTTATGTATTTTAAGGTTATTTAAAGAAATCCTACTTTTTTTGAGGAAGGGGATAACTATTACATAACAAGCAGTGAAAAACATTATAAAGCTGCCTCTTTGTAAACATTTTAAGCTCAAGCAATTTTTAAATTAATTTTCTATTTCTGATTTGAATATGTTGGCTGATAATCAACAATTGTGTATTTGTTATTTGGTCCATACATTTATTAATAAAGTGTTCATTAACATGCTGAAATAAATCTTAAATTTAACTCTACATTCTATCATTATGCATAAGACTGTGAAATTTTAGCAAACATATTCTGTGTTGGAAATATATATTAGCTTTTTTCAAACAAAAGTTTCTCATAAATATAAAGGGAGAATATTAAACAGTGACCACTTTGTGCTATAAAGAAAGCTCTTTTCAATTGTTGGATGACAGGCAGTTTAATTTTGCAATGGATGTTTCTCTTCCGTTCCCTACACTTTGAAACCCTTTTTGGCCTTTATTGCTAAGCCAAGCTGCTTCAATTAAAGTAGTAGTGATAAAATGTTAGACATGTAAAACTTTATGAAACATAATTCCAGCCCCTGGAAATAATTATACCACAGAATATCATCATTCTACCTGATTGCTTGGGAATTGGCATGATGCTCACCTTCAATGACGAAGCCCTTTCCATGGAAGCAAACAAACAACTCTTCAAGAAGATCCTTGAAGTGTGGAAAGACATACCATCTTCTGTAGGTGTGTATAAAATTTCTTACTCTTTCAGGTGATCTCAGAGAAGCTTCTTAAGGAAAAAAAAATGTGTCCTAAGCAAAGTTTTCCTGAAATATCACGTTTTCTCAAGGCACATAGGGTTGTTAATTTAGGATCCTGCGTATCAGTTCCCTTTGTAAGGTGGTGTATATTTGTCTTATACCTCATGCATTTATGAGAATACCACTAAGAGGCTGATTTTGGTCATTTAAGTTGTTCATTTGAAATAATTACACAATTGAAACAGACAAATTCATAATAACCTATAATTATGTTTAACTCTCTTTGCTTTCAGATTTTAGACAGACGTTGAAAATGTTTCTCTCCATCACCTTGATTTTTGGGGTTTTCACTTATTTTAGGAGATTGAAAAATAGTCATAAAAAAGAAAATTTTTTTCTATTTCTTTCAGTCAATAGTGTTATGCTGAGTGACTAATACTCTTGTGAGAAAATCAAATACAAACTGAGTATGTGACATATTTGTCACTAAAATGTCATCATCCCTCATTTAAAGAAGAGGTAGATTGACTTAATGGAACACTTATTAGACACCATCTAGGCGGCAACATAAAGAAAACTTCCTTGTCATCTTCATCAGACCAGGATATTTTTTCCTTCCTAACCAATGCAGGGCTGCTGAGCTGGGAAATCATCATCATCATCATCATCATCATCATCATCATATAATAATCACAATAATCAGGGATTAATGTGTGTAACTCTGAGGTTTGGTGACTATAGGAGTGATTCTATATAGGAAACATAATGCATATGAGAAATAGAAATATTAAACAGGATAGAAATATTAGTTGGAGGACAAATATTCCTGAAAGCAGGAAAAATTGAATGGAACAAACATCAGAGATAGAGTGTGAGTAAGAGATAAAGAGAGAATAGAGATGCCAGAAGCTTCTGAAATCTCTACAAAATTTTTAATTGTGATCCTCATATGGCTTTAAAGACTAGTTTGAAAGAATGGCCTTTTAATAGACATTTTTTCTAATTATGGGGTGATGGCATTTTTGCGTTGCATCTGCAAAATCTTTCCTTTTACTTATATATTCAGTGTTAAGGATTGTCCTGGAAATAAACTTGTTCCAAATTCTTCAAGCAGGTAAGAACTCAACAGAGGGTTTAAAACCAGTTTAAGTGACAGAATGTAAATGCTTACAATATAAATGACAGAACTGGGGCAAAAGAAACTAAAAATAACAAATCTTGTTCTAACTTTAACAGTGATACTTACATGATAAATGTGTTAATCAGAAATGGGAATAAGGAAATTCAATTCAAATGGGAAATTGAACAAACTGTATTTATGCCATCTGGTGCAACTCTTGCCCTTAGGCAGGACAACTTCTAACCTAAAAGAAAAAGCTATTTCAGTTGCCAGAATTGGAAAGATGTCTCCCTCCCTCTCTATATATATATATAAAATAAATTATAGAACATTATTTCCAAAGACCATAGTGTACTGATATAAAGTAAATCATGATTTTTCTGCCTTAAAAATGCTTAGTGATTTAAAACTAACCCAGATTCCTATGTCCTTAATCTGAATTTTATACTTCCTTGAATTATAATAAATGTTTTCAATAAGTACATCATTGCTATAGATTTCCAAACAAATATACAAAGGCTTAACAATCACAGCAAGTATTACTTCCACACCATTGTGACCCACCTCAGAAAGCAACCTGGCCCATACGGTTACTTACTAACTCAGTTAAATGTTAGATTTATGTGTCAAATTTTACAGCAAGACTTTGGTTTCAGGACTAAAGTAGAAATTATGTGAAGTCATATTAATTGAGTACTTGGGCATTAAGAAATCTTTGCTCTATGTGTGTGTTTAGAAGATACCGGGGATTGAGCCCAGGACCTCATATGTGGGAGGCAGGTGCTCAGCCACTGGGCTACATCCACTTCCTTCTATGTGGTTTTGACAAAAAAAAATACTATATTTAATGACATAGTCACATAAGTGAAAATGTTCAAATCCAGACAAACTAAATCTATTAGTTTTCCCATCACTAGGGCCACCATAATTCACCTTACTTCCCTTATATCTTGGGTGATTTTAAGTCTAGTCTTTTTAAGACTAGACTTTTTAAGTCTAGTTTCTTCCTCCAAGGAGAAAAATTTGTCTGGCTTAAAATATGATTGTGATTTAATTGCAACTTGATGTTATTTTCATAAACATAAGTACTTTGAATTGTAAAAGGAAGCAAGAGATAGTAAATGTTTGCTGAATTCTAGTAGAGGTATTCAAAATTGCTCATACTATGCCTATTAACAATCACTTTTATGAAAGATGAATAATTCCTTCCTTAGTCCCTTTATGCATAGCAAATGTATACAAATATAAGCCAGATAAATTTTGGTTTAAAAAAGGCATTCTAGAAACTCTGAGGACAAATAAGGAATTTTTAAAACCTATATTATAATTATATCAATGTGAACTTTATTGGCTTTTACAATAAAAGAAAATGGAAAAACAAACTAATTCAATCTATTAAGTTTTTAATTATGTTGAAATAATGAGGGCACATTATTTTATTGCTCTCTAGATTATTTTAGCTTGAGTAAAAATTTTATATTATTGATATTATTTAAATGGAAATTTGCTTCCCTATAAAGTAAATAAAGAATATCTACTTGAAAGTTAAACATTTAACAATAATACTTTTCCCGTGTACCAGAGAATCCCTTTCAGCAGCAGGTGGCTATATGGTTATTTACATAATTAAGTTTTCTGCATTAAGGCAATTATTGCCATAATCTTCATTGTCAAAAAGTAATATAAAACAGGGCCAAAAAGTTAAAATCGTATAAAAATTTCCTGAGCATGAGACAGCCTTAATGGTATCAAATTAGCTTTGTAACATGGTAATTTATTGAATTGCATTAGAGTTGCTAAAGTCATTATTTGAGCAAGTCACTTTTCTTAACAGCTTTCATTTTTATGAGTTAGGTTTCCCTGTATGTCACTTGAGCACAAATGCAAATGCTTATGGAATGCTGTACTTCACCTAGAATGCAAAAGGATGGCTAGTGTAGATTTGAATTTCTACAAAAAGTGTAGATTAACCCTTGGCTTGTCCTGTGGTATTGGAGAATATGAATCCAAGAAACAATTAAGGTCTTGAAATTCAGTGTTGGTCACAATGGTGCTGATTTGAACATCACTCCTGAGAAGTAAAATGGTCAGATGAGTAGGGAAAAAAGTAAATGTAGGGAAAAAAGATTTGTTTATTTGAACTGTAATAATGAGCCTCTTAATAATCAAAAATTGATTTTGATTATAGTTTTCTATCACTATCAGAAAGATTTTGTGCTCTTCTTATTTTTAAATTTTTATTATAGCTTATGAGTGTACACAGCGAACCACAGGATGTGGTAAAAAGGCCATTGAAGTGCGTTCTTTGCAATCAAGGGCTCTGGAAAGTGAGCTGAAATGCAGGTCAATTAAGAAGCTGAGATTCCTGTGTACCCGAGGTGACAAGGTATAGCTTACATCCTCCAGTTGTAGTAAAAACAAAGAAGGCATTGAAAATTAAGTAATTAAAGAAAGTTATGTCATTTCCCTTCTGGCCATAAATGTATTTGCACTACATTTTTCAAACCGGCTTACTACTGATGAAATTTTATATTTGGCATCAGAAACAATGATTCGGTAAATCATGAAATTTGGCTTCAAAAGGAAATCATTTCCAAAAAAGTAAATATTCTTGTCATGCCCTTAGTAAGCAAAGCTTAGCTATTATCTAGTTTAATGCAATCCCTTATTGTCTTTATTCTATAGTCTTATTCATTTTCATATTAAAATATTTTTAAACAGAATGTTAGAGCAAATCTGTGTTTTAGAGCTTTCAGCATAATCCAGTAACAGAAGACAGAAAAGTGCTTTCTTTTGCTGAGCACCTAATTATGCGGTAGGTCTATGTTAGGTTCTTTAAAAGTTATCTCATTTAATCCTCACAAGTGGGTATTACTATGTACACTTTGCAAGAGAGAAGAATGAAATTGAGATTTGGCAATTGCTTGTATAACTTGATCAATTCTGACAACCAATTCAGATAGTTTAAACTGAAAAGTCACTACATAAAACCATTACATTCCCTGTCTATTATGAGAAATAATAACATGAAGCTAGGGTTAGAAAACATTCACGTTTAGAAGAGATTGTAGAGGATTCGAGTTAATATTAGAACACTAGGATAAAACACTCGGCATCAAGAAAGCGTGGTTTGTTGATTTGGCAATGCAAAGGGATGTAATGGACAGAGGAACAGTGTTCAAGGTGAGACAGACCTAAGATGCAGTCCTGGCTCTGCAACCCAAGCAGAAATGAGAACCTGGAAAATTTGATTAATCTTTCTGAGCTTTAGTTTCTTTATCTCCAAAATGAGGAAATTAATAACTAATTGGAGGTTAATTGTGAAAATTATTAATCATGTGTATATAGTAAGGCTCTCACAAAGTGCCTGGCACATAAAGGTGTTAAGTCAAGGGTAGCCAATGTATATTATCATCATTATTATGTTACAAACCCCCTCCTAGGTATAATTGTTGTGGATGTTGAAAATTCTTATAAAAAATGAAGCCTCTGATATTTATGTCCATGTTCTGTTCTAAGTTTCTTTATGGAAGAGTCTATATTTGCACAATATGTCCCTCTCCAAACTATTGTGGTTAACTAAATATATCACCCTATTGATCTTGGTCCATTACGCTGAAATAACAAATCACCATGTAGAAAATTTCAGTGGCCACTCAACACCAGAAGCAATGGTAACCAACATCTAAATAAATTTAATAGTTTATTTATATTAAAAAAGAAATGCAAATTTGAGTTAAAAGTAATAGATTATTTTTAATAAAGGAAAATTTAAATTTTCCCAAAATTCAATAAATTTAAGAGCATGAATTCCACTTATAAGAAACTAATTTTATTTAAACCGTATAAACTATAATTATATAGAATCTGGTAAAATGTTATTTTAAAATATGTAAATTAAATGTCATACCAATCTAAGTTATTATTCTTTTTTTTTTTTTTGCCCTTTTGTAAGATTTTTTTTTTTCATGTGGTTTGTTTTTTTTTTTTTTTTAATTGTGGGTGAAAATCAAAATTTTCACAATACATACCAACATTTGCAAAATGATATATAAATGTATATGCATATATGTGCATTTGCTTACAAAAATGTTATTTATGTATATATATAAATATATTTTAAGAGGTACTTAGATACCCAAAATATTACACGGAAGCCACTGGGATTCCCATGTTAACCACCTCCCACACCTCCCACCACATCCCACACAAACATCTCCCACAAGTGTGGCCCACCACCCTCAATGGACTTACACATCCTGGGGCCTTGCCACCAACCATAGACCACAGTTCACCCCATAGACAACAAAGTTATTATTCTTTAATTTGAATAAAGCCTGTTCAGAAAAATTGTGTGGCAGATGCAGATAAATTGAAGTTATAATGGTGTCCTAGTACTTAAAACTTTAATCTATGAACTATCAGGTTAAAATATATGAAACATCTACTGATTGTGTTTTTTTCTCTCTTTTCAAAGTTGTTCTTTACCTCTATCCTGCACAATCGCCACAGCCGGGTTTACTTCATGACCCTTGGAAAACTTGAAGAGCTCCAAAGCAATTGTGGTGTTTAAAAGATTCCAATGATTTATTGCAATAATATGCAATCAGAATATTCAAATTTCTGGAATTAAATGAGCATTCAGTTCCTTCATAGGGAAAATTAAATCAGAGAAATAACTTTTAATGTAGTACAGAATTGCTTTATTAAGAAATACAGTTTTATATAAAATTAACTATAGCAAGCTCTATGTACTCCAATGGTGTACAATATTTTTTGCACAAACTTTGTAACTGTTGTTACTGTGAGTTCAAACATTATTCTTCGGACAATTTGGACAGTATCTATATTGAGATTTTACAACATGAAGTAAAGAAAGCTGTCGAGTTAGATTCCAAGCAGTTTTTAAAAGAAGTGACTATGACTGTAATTTTTCAGAAAAAGTAAAACAGCAACAATTCATATATGATTTTACCGAAGTCTGTATGAAGAACCAAAGGTTAAATCATGAAATGAAAATAATGAAAATAATAAGGTCTGTACTGTAAAGCAGACCAAGGCAGAACAACCTTCATTCCTGGAAAAAAGTACGATAATAAGGGCCACTCATTTCCTAACTGATTATTTTAAGAACCTCCATCACCTTTAAGCTTAGTTAGAGACTAGTTGTGCTATTTTCACCCAATGTTAAGCTGTTTTCTGCTGATAAGTAGAAAGCCTCAGATTCTTGATTTCCCTCAGATCCGCAAATATGTGTAATAGCTGTTTTTACAAACCACAAAATATTACACTTGCAAGCCTGAATACAAGACTGAACTCCTATACACATGTACTGTAGAATGAATACTGTGTGTATGTGTTTGTGTGTGTGTGTGTTAAATACTTTATAAGTAGGCATCAAATTCTACTCCAAGGATTGATTGGTTGATTTATCAAAATTCTTAACTACGCAGCAGTGTAACCATCTGACAGCACCAAATATTTTCCCAATCCTAGATTTAGGTATATCAAAGTTGCCTTCCAGTTATTAAACAAAAACAAAACAAAAATATAATAACAAAAGTTTTGGATGCATTAGCATCCAAAACGTGTCTTGTCATGTTTTTATTACTATAAAATAAGCAATTAATCCCATAAGTAGGGATTTAATGTGATAAGTAAAAAAATTTTTTGAAAAAATACAACTTTCATAACATATCTAGGCTCACAAAATTAGACTGAATAGTGATAATCATACTTGTCCATTACTCAGTTATCTTATAGATGCCACAGTTTTTGGTCACCTATGGTATTTGCTACCTTGTGAAAAGCATACTTTCTGCATATCCATCCTCAATATCATGGTTAGTTCTGGAGCAAGAGAGAAGCAACAGAACTACCACAAAGTATACCTCAGTTTAATTCCTCTAAGTTCTGCTTCTAAAATCTGAAGACAGTGCTAGTGGGGTAATAATTCTCAAACTACCTGTTAAACAAAATACAAAAGCAGCTATGTGATTTCATAAAAGCACATCATTTCTTGGCACTTTGGTGGCAGAAATGAAGATTTAGATTTTCCTGACAACTTATATCAAGAGTGTAGCAGCTCAATATTGAGAATTTAGGAGAACCTGAATCCATGAATTTAAGAAATAAATGTGATTCACATTTCTGTTACTGTGACATAATAATGTGACCCTACAACTGGCTTGCTCTTGCATGTTTATAACTCAAATGACTTTTTAAATGCAGTAGTTTAAAAAGAAAACCAACTTTTATTTCAAATTATTTCTTTAGAAGTAATCATTGTTATAAATTTGTACACCAAAAAGGTTGTGGGGGAACTTTGTGCAAGTACCTCATCGCTGAGCAAATGGAGCTTGCTATGACTGAATTTCAGAAAATGTTCTCATTTAAGTAGAGTATAGAATTAAGTCTTCTAAGAATTCATTTTTTTCTTCATAATAGTTACTCAAAATTAAGGTTCAAAAATAACTTTTATCTTATAATCATATTTTAAGGCAATAAGACAGTTAACTATTTTAGGAAATCAACTCCCATTGTACTCTGTGGCTGTTATTCCAGTAAACATTGAAAATTATGAGCTAAATCTGAAAAGATGTCCCAAAGTAACCAAGCAAGAGAGATTGTAGATGTGTAACTGTGCTTTAAAGGAGAAAGTGTTAATGAAGAAAGGAACTTGGGCACATCTCAAGAAGAGGGATTATAATTTTGGGTGACTAAACAAAAAGGATTGAAAGTATTTGAAGTGGAAATAATTAGTGACAATTAACAATTTAGATGTAAATCCATCTGGAATCTTTAGATCCTTTGCCAACTAAAACAAGAAAGTGAAGGGACAATGATATTTCAATCAGTGTACTTTGCAACAGAAGAAATTATATCTACATGCCATCTTGTAGCAGCAGCACCTTGAAGCGTTATTCATCACAGAAGCATGGAGGGGGTCTCCTGACAAACCAGTTTCCCTAGCCCTGGGACTTGAAGAATGAAAGTTCTAGTAGGTTGCGAGCAGCACTGGGGACAGAGCTATAGATTTATTTTATTGTAGTTTAGTTTTTCTAACAAAGCCCTTGTCTGAAATAAACAGCATTATTGGAAATATTTGAAAACAAGAAAATGGTAGGTGAAAATGGGGTGCTAAGAAAATTTTTGAGAGATTAAATCTGTGTAAATAAGGTAATCTTCAGATGAAGTGAGAAGAAAAGGGAAATAATTATTATGATGATAGTAAAATAAAACAGAAGAATCTCTCTTTCTCACACACAATTAGAATGCATAAATTTTATTACATTAAATGCTATCAGTTTCTAGATAAATTAATCACTTTTCTGTCAAGAGTCATTTAATCGAAACTATCTGTAAAATTAGGAATAATGCCACGTGCCTTCAATGGGATCGTTTAAGTACTCTTAAATTTGTTTTGAAAAATGTACCAAATTTAAATCAATTTGTATTAAATCTGTGCTCTAACTTAAAATTATATTGAAATATCTTTGAGACTGTTAATTCTTTTATCAGAAATTCTGCAATGAATCATTGTTTAACCTCTAAAAATAAAAATATGAAAAATTATTGGTCAATGTCATTATTGAAATAGACTTGTCTAGTGCCTCAGAATGAGGACTCATTGAAGGAATATTCATTTATTTAAAACCTGTAATTATGCACTGATTGGAAGATATTAGGGATTATGCCTATTGTTCCATTAGGAAGTCTGGCCAAGAAAGAGGCTATTAATCTGGTTAAGAACTTTCTGGTGGAGTTAGGAGCATATTATTTTTCCTCCAAATATATGAGATTTTACATAGAGGCAGAGATTCACTTAGAATGGGTAAAACCCATGCAAATTTTAATGCTACCTCCCCTCCCACCTCACCCAAGTATCCTGAAGTCTACTGAAGAAGAAAGAGAAGGAACCCTATCCAGAAGGGAGTATAAATTAATAGATTCCTTGTGTTCAAGAAAATGTCTCGTGCAAGCTGCTGGTGGAAAATGGAAGTTGAAGTAATAATGGCAGCCTGCAGGTTGTCAAGGAAACTAAGTCCTTTGGGGCCAGCAATGAAGCATTAGTGGCATGGTCCCATGTACATCCTATTTTTTCAGGTCATTCTGGAGAGATGTTCATTAGGCCTTCCCTTTAGGGCCAGCTAGACATGGTCCTAAATTTTCAATTGTGGCCATGTGTTCAGGAACTGAGCTACTCAGACACATCAAGCATATCCAGACATTTAGAAGCTAAATTAAAATTGTTTTTTTATAATCAAATTGACTTCTTCAGCTTTACATATAGGGCAACATACTTCAAAAACTTGAATGGACAGTTTTGTGAGCCACAGGGAAAACGTATAATTGCAAATTGGAATGATCTTGGGCAGGGTGGGGCCCCACAGCTGAGAGCATCCTCTCCCAAAACCTGGTGATGGGGTAGGTCATGAGAACTAACCATTAGTACTTTTCTCACTCACAAAGGGAACAGCTAGTTTATGGACCCCAATGTGGCAAATCTATTGAATTTGAACATTTTTCCAACACTGATTTTCACCTTCACTCAAGGTTCCTGATACTAAATCCAATGAGTGTGACCACTCTTAATTCCAGAAACTGAATGAAAGCAGCTAATGAATAAAAACCCAGTTTTCAGAAAGCAATGTCATATATATTGTTATCACAAACATATTAACTGATTCAGAAAGAACAGTTGCAGAGGGAGTAAAAACAGATTCTAAATCTACTTCTATTTCCATAAGCTAGTCTGCAGTCTACTTTGTAGAGTAATACAAAATAAAGGTTGGAATGAACTCTTTCTTACAACTTTGCCAACCCACATGTCAAAGTGCCTAGTTTGGTGCTTAACATACAGCAAAGGCTCAATAACAACATGAATTGAAAGGGAGAACTGAGCCTGTTTTGCCTGGATTTTCCTTAGTGATATTTTATTTAAAATGGCTTAAAATTCACAAATCCATTTGATGATTCATCAAAGTACCATCTGAGTTTCTGGTGAGCAAGAATGACATACTTCAGGAAATTTCAAATTATTTTACTCCACAAAGCAATATAAAATCATGGCTTTTTGGTTCTATCATGCTATATTTTCCTTTTAAAAGTAACATATAAAGAACCACCATAACCTTTTAGTAAATAATTACCCAAGGCCCATGAATAATGGCAAAGGTTGTTTAATAATATAAAAACTGCATGAAAAATGAACAATTAAGCCATTCAACTGGATGCTTTGTGTGCACAAACATTTGGTTTGAATGTGAATTTCCCATATACTATCCTATTATTAACACCTTTCATTAGTGTGGAATACTTGTTACCATTGATGTTAGAATATTTTTATAATTGTACTGCTAACTATAATCCATGGTAATCCATGGTCTCATTTAGGGTTCCCTGCTTGTGTAGTGTAGTTCCATGGATTTTTACAAAATTTTTTTCTGTTACAATATATACCATCTAAACTTTCCCCTTTCAATCACATTCAGATACATATTTTAGTGCTGTTAATTATGTTCACAATATTAGGCTATCATCAACCCTAGCCACTACCAAAACATTTCCATCAATCCAAATAGGAATCCTATACATTTCAAGTGTTAACTTCCCCTTCCCTATCCCCACCACATCCCCTGGTAAGCTATATTCTAGATAACGACTCTGTGAGTTTCCTTATTCTAATTATTTCATATCAGTAAAATCATACAATATGTGTGTCCTTTTGTGTCTGGTTTATTTCTCTCAACATAAGGTCCTTGAGATTCATGCATGTTTTCTAGTGCATCAGTACTTCTTTCCTTTTTACAGCTGAATAGTGTTGCATTGTATGTATAGACCACGTTTTGTTTACCGTTCATTGGTTGATGAGCAATTGGGTTGCTACCATCTTTTGGCAATTGTGAATAATGCCACTATGAATATTGGTGTGCATATATCTGTTTGTGCCCCTGCTTTCAATTATTCTGGGTATATACCTAGCAGCAAGATTGCCAGATCACATGGCAATTCTACAAATTAGCTTCCTGAGGAACATCCAAACTTTTCTCCACAGTGGCTGCAACATTCTACATTCCACAGTGAATGAGTTGTTCCTATTTTTTCAAATCCTCTACAAAATGTGTAGTTTTCTGTTTTTTAATAGCAGCCAGTCCAGTAGGTGTGAAATGATTATCTCATTATAGTTTTAATTTGCAATTTCCTAATAGCTAGTGATGTTGAGCGTCTTTTCATGTGCTTTTTAACCAATTGCATTTTCTCTTTGGAAAAGTATCTGTTCAATTATTTTTCACATTTTAATTGAGTTGTTTATCTTTTTATCATTGAGTTTTAGGATTTCATTATATATGCTGCATATTTGACCCTTATCGGATATGTGGTTTCCAAATACTTTCTCCCTTTGAGAAAGATGCCTTTTCACTTTCTTGACAAAAGTCTTTTGATGCTCAAAAGTTGTTAATTTTGAGGAGGACCCATTTAGCTCTTTTTTTCTTTCACTGCCTGTACTTTAGTTGTAAAGTTCCTGAAGCCATTGCATAATACGAGATCTCATATTTGTGTCCCTACATTATCTTCTAGAGTTTTATGTCCTGGCTCTTATATTTAGGTCTTTGATCCATTCTGAGTTAACTTTTGTGTATGGTGTGATTTAAGGATCTTCTTTCATTCTTTTTGGCTGTGGATATCCAGTTCTCCCAGCACAATTTACATTTCCAAATAAATTTCATATTTTTTCCATTTTCTGCAAAAAAAAAAAAATGCTGTTGTAATTTTTTATTAGGATTGCACTGAGTCTGTAAATAAATTTGGGTAGAATTGACATCTTAGTGATATTTAGTCTTCCAATCCATGATCATGGAATGTCCTTCCATTTATTTAGGTATTCTTTAATTTATTTTAGCAATGTGGTGTAGTTTTCTGTGTATAAGTCCTTTATATCCTTAGTTAAATATATTCCTAAATATTTGAATCTTTTACTTGCTATTGTAAATGAAATTTTTTCTTCATTTCCTCCTCAAATTTTTCATTCTTAGTGTATAGAAAAATACAGATTTTTGCTTATTGATCTTATATCCCGCTACCTGCTGAACTTGTATATAAGAACTAGTAGCTTTGTTGTAGTTTTTCAGGACTTTCTATATATAGGCTCATGTTATCTGTAAATAGTGAAAGTTTTGCTTCTTCCTTTCAATTTGGATTCCTTTTATTTCTTTTACTTGACTAATTGCTCTATCTAGAAATTCTAGTAAAATGTTTAATAACCGTGGTGACTGTGTGCATCCTTGTCATATTCCCAATTTTAGAGGGAAAGTTTTCTGCCTTTCACAATTCAGTAAAATTTTGGCTGGGTTTTTTTCATTCATGCTCTATATAATGTTGAGGAAGTTTCCTTCTATTCTTATCTTTCTATCTGTTTTTATCCAAATAAAGTATGCTGGATTTTGTCAGATGCCTTTCCTGCATCAAAAGAGATGATAATGTAATTGTTCTCCTTCCTTTTGTTAACGTGGTATACTACATTAATTGATTTTCTTTTACTGAACCTCCCTTGCAGAACTGGCATAAAAGCCACCCCATTATGGCGTATAATTCTTTTAATGTGTTGTTGGATTTGATTTCCAAGAAATTTGTTGAAGGTTTTTATATCTATGTTCATTAGAAAGAATGGTCTGTAATTTTCTTTCTTGAACTATCTTTATCTGGCTTTGCTATTAGGGTAATGGTGGCTTCATAGAATGACTTAGGTAGTTTTATCTCCTCTTCAATATTTTGGCAGAGTTTGAACAGCACTGGTGTTAGTTCTTGGAATGGTTGGTAGAATTCACCTGTGACGCCATCTGGTCCTGGGCTTTTCTTTGTTGGGAAATTTTTGATGACTGATTCAATATCTTTACTTGTGATTGGCTTGTTGAGGTCTTCTCTTTCTTCTCATGTCAATGTGGGTAGTATGTGAGTTTCTAGGAAGTCCATTTCATCTAAGTTATCCAGTTTGTTGTCAAACAGTTATTCATAATATCTTCTTTTGATTGTTCTTGTTTTGTGGGATCAGTAGTAGTGCTCCCCTCTCATTTCTGATTTTATTTACTTGCATCTTCTCTATTTTTTCTTTGTTGGTCTAGCTAAGGCTTTTTTATTTTGTTGATCTTCTTATAGAACCAACTTTTGGTTTTGTTGATTATCTTTTTTGTTCTCAATTTCATTTATAACTGCTTTATTCTTTGTTATTTCTTTCCTTTTTCTTGCTATGACATTAGTATGCTGTTCTTCTAGTTCCTCCAGGTGTCCAGTTAGGTCTTTGATTTTAGCTTTCTTCTTTTATAATGTGAGCATTCAAGGATATAAATTACCCTCTAATCACTGCCTTCACTGCATCCCATAGGTTTTGATATGTTGTGGTATCATTTTCATTCATCTTGAGATATTTCCTGATTTCCCTTGCCGTTTCTTCTTTGAAACGCTTATTGTATAAGAGTGTGTTATTTAATGTCGATATTGATTTGTGAATTTTCACACTCTCCACTTGTTATTGATTTCCAGCTTCATTCCACTATGTTCAGAGAAAGTGTTTTGCATAATTTCAATATTTATAAATTATCGAGACCTGTTTTGTGATCCTACATTTTGTCTGTCCTGGAGAAAGATCCATGTGCATATGGAAAGAATGTATATCCTACTGTTTTGTGGTACAATGTTCTTTATAAATCTGTTAGATCTATTTCATTTATCATAATATTCAAGCCCTCTATGTTCTCTCCAATGATGAGAGTGGTGTATTGAACTCTCCAGCTATTATTGTGGGGACATATATTGCTACTTTCAGTTTTCAAGTGTTTGCCTCATGTAGTTTGGGGCACCCTGCTTAGTTGCATAATTATTTATTATTGTTATTTCTCCTTGATGAATTGTCCTTGTATTAATATATAATGTCCTTCATCTCATTTAATAGTTTTGCATTTAAAGTCTATTTTTCCCAAGACTAGTATAGTTACTCCAGCTCTTTTTTTGGTAACTGTTTGTGTGGAATATCTTTTTACAACTTTTCATTTTCAGCCTGTTTGTATCCTTGCATTTAAGTTGAGTCTTCTGTAGACAGCATATAGATGGCTCATAATTTTTATGAATTCTGCCATTCTGTGTCTTTTGATTAAGTATTTCAGTCCCTAAACATTCACTGTTATTACTATAAAGGCATTACTTACTTCATGCATTTTATCCTTTGACTTTCCTATGTTATATCTTACTAGTGTCTGTCTTTTAAACCCTTTAATTACAATTGCTAATAATCTTCATTACTACCCTCTTTTCCAAGCCTCTCTCTCCTGACTTTTCTTTTCAGGCTGAAGCATTCCCTTTAATATTTCTTGTAAGTCTGATCTCATGGTGATGACCCCTCTCAGATTCTGTTTATCTGAGTAAACTTTAAACTCTCCCTAATTTGGGAAGGACAGTTTTGCTGGATAAAGAATTCTTGGATGGCAGTACTTTACTTTCAGTATCTTAAATTTATACCACTGTCTACTCCATGGTTTCTGATGAAAATTCAGCACTTAAACTTATTGAGCATCCCTTGTATGTGATGAATTTCTTTCCTCTTGATACTTTCATAATTGTCTCTTTATCTCTGGCATTTAACATTCTAAATAGTATGTGTCTTTAAGTAGATCTGTTCAGAATTATTCTGTTTGGAGCATGTTGTCCTTCTTGGATATTGATATTTATGTCTTTCATAAGGGTTGGGAAATTATGGGCTGTTATTTTCTCAAATATTCTTTTACTCATTTTCCTTTCTCTTCTTCTTTTGGGACACTCTTAAAGAGTATATTTGTGTGTTTCATATTGTCATTCCATTCCCTGATACCCTGTTGAATTTTTTCCCAATTATTTCTGTCCTTTTGTCTCTTCAAGTTCAGAGGCTCTGTCTTCTAATTCATTTATCCATTCTTCTGCCATTTTAAATCTGCTGTTGTATTCCACGAATGTAATTTTAATCTCATATTTCTGTCTTTCATTCCCATAAGGCATGTTACTGTTATTAGCAAGATCTCAAATTCTTATTTATGCTCCCTCAATGTCTTCTTAATATTCTTTATCTTTTTAGGCATATTTTCCATCAATTCCTTGAATTGATTTAGGAGATTTTTGTGAATACCATTGATTAGTAATCTTAAATCCTGTGTCTCCTCAGGATTTTTAATTTCTTAATTTACCTGGGTCATATATTCCTATTTCTTAGTATGGCTTGTAATTTTTGCTGATGTCTAGGCATCTGATTATGCTGGTGAGTTTACTTTGATGGGCAATTTCTATCTCTTGCCTAGGATTTTACTCTTGAGTGATTTTGTTTCATGGCTCTTCTCTGATTTTTGGTTCAACTTATTCTAAATCTTTAAAATTGGCCTGTGTAAGTTATCATAACAGGGTCAGGAAACAACAAATTAGAAACAAACCAGATCCAAGAAGCCTTGGGGATAGGGATAAGAGAGACTCAAAAAGCCTTTTTTTCCTTTCATTTCCTGTCTGTCCAGCAGTTGGTGCTTTTTGGCAACCCTTCAGATGGAGGTATCTCTTCCAACCTCCTCCTGCTGATGTTTTCCAGCTGATTAGAGCCAGTATTCAAAGCCTGGTCTTTAAACTGGCTGAAGAGATTCTACATTCAACCCTCCACTGCACTGTCGCTATTCCCAGAGAAGAAGACATCCACTTCCATATCAGTTGGCCTCAGGTTTTAACTAGAAGCTTCACCTTGAGTTTAGGTGATAGGTGCCATGCCCTCCTGGACAAAGTGTGCAGCACTCCCCTCATCTGAAGATCCTCAAAGAAGCTGCTTGGGGTAGCTTCTCCCTGTCCTCAAATGGTTTTATAAGAAAGATGAACCCTGTTGACCTACTCCAACACCATCTTCCCTGAACTCCCAAATCTCTATCTTTTGACTGGAAAGTTTAATCCACTTACATTTAAGGTCATTACTGATAATACAAGATTTTCTTCTGACATTTTGTTAAATAAACCTTGTAAATTTTAGACCTTTTTTGTCCCTCACTTCAATGTCTACTTTTATATTTATTTGTTTTTATGTATTGTAACATTGAGTAACTTCTCATTTCTATCTGCATATTTTTCATCTATTTTACTTGTGAACACCATGGAGTTAAAATTTAACATCCTAAATATATAACAGTCATATTTGTTTTTTAACAAATCAATTTTATTGATACATATTAATAAAGCATAAATCCATCCAAATGGTACAATCAATGGTATTCAGTATAATCACATAGTTATGCATATATCACTTCAATCAATTTTAGAACATTTTCATTATTCCTATACTACTACTACTACTACTACTAATAATAATAATAATAAACAAAAAAAAAACAAAAGAAAATCTCATCACCTCTCAGTCTCTCTATGCTTCCCCTGCCATACATAGCTGCTATTCTGTTTCCTTCTTTCTAGAATATTTGTATTCATATTTTGTAAAAACATTCATATATATGCAATATCAACCATATTTGAATTTTACATCAGGTATCACTATGTTATACAGTCCCATGTCACATTTTTAGCAGTCTTTCTACTAATATAATGACCTTAGACTTACCCTTTCAACCTCTGTCATACCCATATAAGAGCTCTGCTAGATACAAACACTATTGTGTGCTTTCACCATGTCCATTGATTTCCATAGATGTACAACTTTTTTTAACCAAATATGTCCAGATTAAACTTCAGCTTTCCATTCTCTACCCTCATTCTATTTTCTAGTGAACTATATTCTAATATTTAACTCCACGTGTATACATAATATGTTTAGCTCATAATAGTGCAGTCATACAGTATTTGTACATTTATGTCTGTCTTGCTTCACTCAACATAATGTCCTCCAGGTTCATCCACGCTATCATATGCTTCAATACTTCATTTCTTCTTACTGCTGCATAATATTCCATCATGTGTAAATACCACAATCTACTTATCCATTCATCAGTAAATGTACAAATGGGTTGTTTCCAACTTTTGACAATCGTGAATAACGCTTCTATAAACATCAATGTGCAGAGGCCTATTCATGTCACTACTCTCAGTTCTTCTAGGTATATACCTGATAATGGTATTGCTGGTTCACATGGCAAGTCGATATTCAACTTCCTTAGGAACTGCCAAACAGTCCTCCACAATGGCTGTACACGTCTACATTCCCACCAACAGTGAATAAGCATTCCTCTCTCTCCACATCCTCTCCCACATTTACAGTTTTCTCACTTTTTAATAGCAACCAATCTAATAGGTGTGAAATGATATCACATTATAGTTTCGATATGCATTTCCCTAATAGCTAGTGGTGTTGAACTTTTTTCAAGTGTTTCTTTGTCATTTGTATTTCTTCTTTGAACAATTGTCTTTACAAATCTTTTGACAATTTTTTAATATCATAAGTTGTCATTTTCTTGTTGAATTGTATGATCTCTTTATATATCATGGATATTAAACCTTGCCGGATATGTGATTGCCAAATATTTTCTCCCATTGAATTCACCGTATTTTCACCCTTTAGGCAAAGTCCTTTGAAGTGCAAAAGTGTTTAATTTTTAGGAGGTCCCATTTGTCTATTTTTTCCTTTCTTGCTTGTGCTTTGGCTGTAGGGTTTAAGAAACTACTGCCCACCATGAGATCTTGAAGATGTTTTCCCACATTTTCTTCTAAAAGGTTAATGGCTGTCGCTTTTATATTTAGGTCCTTGATCCATTTTGAGATAATTTTTGTATAAGGTGGGAGATAGGGGTCCCCTTTCTTTTAGAGTTCTCCCAACTCAATTTGTTGAACAGTCTGCTTAGTCACAGCTGGGAGGGCTTGACAGCCTTGTCAAAAATCACTTGACTGTAGTTGTGAGGGTTTATTTCTGAGTTCTTGATTTGGTTGCATTGATCAATGTGTCTGTCTTTATGCCAATACCATGCTGTTTTTACCACTGTAGCTATGTAATATGTTTTAAAGTCAGAAATTGAGAGTCCTCCAACTTCATTTTTCTTTTGAAGACATTTTTGGCTATTCAATGACCCTTCCAAATAAATTTGATATTTGGCTTTTCGATTTCTGCAAATAAGGCTGTTGGTATTTTTATTGGGATTGCGTTGAATCTGTAAATCAGTATGGGTAGAATTGACATCTTAATTATATTTAGTCTTCCAATCCATTAACATGGAATGCCTTTCCATTTATTTACATGTTCTTTGGTTTCTTTTAGCAATGTTTTGTAGTTTTCTGAATACACATCCTTTATGCCCTTGGTTAAGTTTATTCCTAAATATTTTATTGTTTTAGTTGTTATTATAAATGGAATTTTTTTCTGATTCCTTTTTCACATTGCACAACAGTAGTGTATAGAAACGCTATGATAGTTACATATTAATCTTGTATCCCACCACTTTACTGAACTTGTCTATTAGTTCTGGAAGCTTTGTTGTGGATTTTTCAGGATTTTATGGCTATAGGATTATATGATCAATGAATAGTGCAAGTTTTACTTCTTCCATTTCTATTTGGTTTATTTCTTTATCTATCCTAATTGCTCTAGCTAGAATTTCTAGCACAGTATTTAACAACACTGGTGACAGTGGGCATCCTTGTATTTTTCTTGATCTCCGCGTGAAAGCTTTCAGTCTTTCACTGTTGAGTACAATGCTAGCTGTAGGTTTTTTATATATGCACTTTACCATAGTGAGAAAGCTTCCTTCTATTCCTATATTTTGGTGTGTTTTTATCAAGAAATGGCTCTGTTCTGTGTCAAATGTGTTTTCTACATCAATCGAGAGGATTATGTGATTTTTCTTCTTCAATTTATCAATGTGGTTTTTATACCAATTGATTTTCTTGTGTTGAACGATCCTTGCATACCTGGGATAAAACCGACTTAAACATGGTGTATAATTTTTAAATGTGCTTTTGGACTAAGTTTGCAATAATTTTTTTGAGGATTGTTGCATCCACATTCATTTGAGATATTGGTCTGTAATTTTCTTTTCTAGTACTATCTCTATCTTATTTTGATATTAGGGTATTGTTGGGTTCATAGAATGAGTTTGGTAGTGTTCTTTCCTGTTCAGATTTTTGGAAGAGCTTGAGCAAGATTGGTGTTAGAGCATCTTTGAATGATTGATAGAATTCACCTATGAAGCCATCTGTTCATGGGTTTTTCATCTTTGGGACGTTTTTGATGACGGTTCCAATCTCTTCACTTGTGGTTGGTTTGTTGAAGTTTTCTACTTCTTCTAGGTCAGTGTAGGCAGTTCGTGTGTTTCTAGGAATTTCTTCATCTTATCTACATTGTCAATTTTTTTGGCACACAGTTGTTCATAGTATCCTCTTATGATCTCTCTTATTTCTGTGAGGTCAGTGGCAATGCCCCCTCCCCCCTCATTTTTGTTTTTATTTATTTGCACCTTCTTTCTTTTTTTCTTTGTCAGTGTAACTAAGGGCTTGTTGATCTTGTGATCTTATAAAACAACCAACTTTTGGTTTTGTTGGTTCTAGCTATTGTTTTTTGTTGTTGTTGTTTATCTCAATTTCATTTATTTATGCTCTGATCTTTACTATTTCTTTCCTTTGGCTTGGTTTAGGATTCGTTTGCTCTTCTTTTTCTAGTTCCTCCAAGCAGGCAGTTAGGCTTCAAATTTAGCTCTTTCTTCTTTCTTAATGTAAGCATTGAGGGCTATAAATTTCCCACTCAGCACTGCCTTTTCTGTATCCCATAGGCTTTGATATGTTGTGTTTCATTTTCATTCATCTAAAGATATTTGCTGAATATTCTTGCAATTTCCTCTTTGACCAACTGATTATTTAAGAGTGTATTTTTAAATCTACATATGTTTATGATTTTTCCTTTTTTTTTTGTCCATTATTGATTTCCAGCTTATTTCCATTATGATCAGTGACTGTGTTTTGTATAATTTCAATCTTTTTAAATTTATTGAGTCTTGTCTTGTGAAACAACATGTGGACTATCCTGAAGAATGATCCATGAGTATTTGAAAATAATGTATATACTGCTGTTCTGGGGTGCAATGCTCTATAGCTATATGTTAGCTATAGCTCATTTATCATATTATTCAAGTTCTCTGTTTATTTTTCCTCTGTCAATATCCATTACTGAGAGCTGTCTGTTGAAGTCTCCAACTATTATTGTATAGACATCTATTCTCCCTTCAGTTTTGCCAGTGTATGGCTCATGTATTTTAGGTCATCCAGGTTAGGTGCATAAATATTTAGTATAGTTATTTCATCTTGGTGAATTACCACTTTTATTTATATATAATGACTTTCTTCATCCCTTATAATAGCTTGGCATTTTAAATCTACTTTATCCAATATTAGTATCAATACTCCAGCTCTTTTTGGTTACTATTTGCATGGAATAGTTTTTCCCAACCTTTCACTTTTAAAATTGTTGTGTCCTTATGTCTGAGGTGAGTCTATTTTAGACAGCATATAGATGACTCAATTTTTAATCCATTCTATCAGTCTATGTCTTTTGATTGGGGAGTTCAAGCCAATAACATTCAATGTTATTACTGTCAAGGCATTACTTGCTTCACCATTTTGTCGTTTAGCTTTCTGTTGTAATATATTACTATTGTCTGTCTTTTTACCTTTTAATTTTCCCTTCCTAATAATCTTCATTTCCACACTTTTCTCCAAGTCTTTTGCCCTTTTATTTCTTTTCAGGTTGCAGCACTCACTTTAGTATCTCTTGTAATTCTGGTCTTTGGGTAACATATTCTATCAGTTTTTGTTTGTCTGGAAGACTTTGAACTCACTTTTATTTTTTTTTTTGAAGTATATATTTTTATTAGTTTTGACAAATGTATACAGTTTAATAACCAATATCACAATCATCACAAAGAACATTTCTAAAAATTTTGTAATCAATCTCTTCACCCAACCCCCAACCCTGGCAACCACTATTCTGCTACTATAGTTTTTTTGTTTTTTTTTTTTTATTGTGGGTAAAAATCAAAATTCTCACAATACATACAAACATTTGCAAAATGATATATAAATATACATGCATATATGTGTATTTGCTTACAAAAATGTTATATATATATATATATATATATATACACACATATATATATATATATACATATATTTTAAGAGGTGCTTAGATTACCCAAAATATTACATGGAACCCACTGGGATTCCCATGTTGCCCACCTCCCATACCTCCCACCACCTCCCACACAAACATCTCCCACAGGTGTGGCCCACCACCCTCAATGAACTTACACAGTTTTGCTGGATACAGAATTCTTGGCTGGTGTTCTCTTTCAGTACCTTAAATACAACATACCACTTTCCTCTCACCTCCATGGCTTCTGATGAGAGGTCAGCACTTGAACTTATCAAGGTTCCCTTCTGTGTGATGCTTTGCTTTTCTCTTGCTGCTCTCTTTATTGCTGATATTTGTCATTCTGAATAGTAGGTGTCTTGTGGCAGGTCTATCTGGATTTATTCTGTTTGAGGTACATTGTTTTTCTTCGATATTGGTATTTATATCTTTCATAAGGGTTGGGAAGTTTTTGGTCATTATTTCCTCAAATATTCTTTCTGCCCCCTTTCCATTCTCTTCTTCTTCTGGGACACTGATAACGCATATGTTTGTGTGTTTTGTGTTGTCATTTAATTCCTTGAGACCCTGTTCCATTTTTTCCATTCTCTTCTCTTTCTGTTCTGCTGTCTTTTCCAGTTCAGATGTTCTTTCTTTGAAATCACTAATTCTGTCTTCCAGCAATTCAAATTTGCCTTATGTGCTTCTAATGTATTTTTAATCTCATCTATCATATCTTTCATTCCCATAAGTGCTGTTACTTCCCTTTGCAGGCTTTCAAAATTGTTCTTTTTACTCACCCATTGTCTTCTTATATTTCTTAGTCATATTTTCTTTCAATTCTTTGAATAGATTAAGGATATTTGTGTGATTATCATTGAATAATTGTCTTAAATCCTGTATCTCTTCAGGATATTTGGTTTGTTCATTCAGAGGGGCCATCTCTTTCTGTTTCCTGGTATGGCTTGGAATTTTTTGCTGATGTTTAGCACCTAAATATGTTGGATAATTTACTCTGATGGCCATTTTCTCTCTCTTGACTATTGTTTTTATTTTTCATGACTCTTCTTTGATATTTGATTCAAATTATTCTAAGTCTTTAAAATGGCCCAGCTTAAGTTATCAAAATAGGGCCAAGGACTCACAAATGGGGAGCAGATTTTCTTCCAGGAGTTTGGGTTGAAAAGACCCCTAAAAGCAATTTTTCTCCATGCAATTTCCAGATCAGCCAGCTAATGGTGCTCTTAAGCACAACTTTCCACAAGGTATATATTTCAATCTCTGCTTTCTTATCTTTTGGTCTGGCCAGAGCTGAGATTCAAAACAGACTCCACTGGCCAAATTCACTGAAGATAAGCCCCTGACTCCCTTCTCTTTTCCCTTTTAACAGCTAATAAAGAAGACATCTGTTCCTCTCTCAGTCAGCTGCATTGAGCCAGGGGTTTTATCTTGGCTTAATATTTTGGGGTGGGGGAGGGGAGCCCTTCCCATATGCCATGGGTGTTTGGTATCTCATGTTTTTTATTTCAGTTCTTTGTCTTTCTGTCCCACACCCTCCTGGGAGTTGTGTAGCACTGTCCTTGTCTTCTGACCCCCAAATCAGGTCCCTAAGATAGCTTTTGGCCCATTTTTTTGTTTATTGTGTGTGTGTGTGTGTGTGAGTGAGTTGAGCCCTGACTGTTTAATCTAACATTATCTTCCCAGACCTCCCAGCTAAGAATTGTCAGTCATATTTGTTTTGATATCAACTTCACCTCAATAGCATGAACATATACTTTTCCTATATCCCTCTGTCCCTGCACCATTTTTTGTACTTTTTACTACTTATCTCTGTGTACATTGTATGTCCTAAACTACAGATTTCTCATGCTTGTTGGAAGTAAGAAGTGGAGTTACATACCCAAGAATACTATGCAATAATACTGGCATTTATAACTACCCAAAAGATTACCTATGCTGAAGGTCTTTATTTCTTTAGGCTGCTTTGAACTACTGTCTAGTGTCCTTTCCTTTCTGTCTGAAGAACTCCCTTTAATGTTGCATGTAGGGCAGGTCTAGTGGTGAAAAACTCCCTCAGATTTTGTTTATCCGAGAATGTCAATCTCTCTGACAATTTTGAAAGAGAGTCTCTCTGAGTATAAAATTCTTTGCTGGTAGTTGTTTTCTTTCAGCACTGTAAGTATTTCAATGTACTGCCTACTTGCCTCCATGGATTCTGATCAGAAATCAGCAATCTGGTTGTGTGTCCAACTTTGCTCTTCTATTGAAGCTTTCAGAACACTTTCTTTTTCCTTAGCATTTGACAGAGTAATGAATATATTATGGGGTGTTATTCTCTTCATGTTTATCCTATTAGGGGTTCTCTGAGCTTCTTGAATGTACATATTCAAGTCTTTTGCTACATTTGGGAAGATATCTGTAAATATTTCCTTGTTTTACCTTCTTCCTCTTTCTCACTTAATTCTCTTTCTTGGAATTCAAACCAACTTCCATGCATGATGTTGTCTGTAGGTGTCTTAGGTTATTTTCATTTTTAATATTTATTTTTTCTTTCTGCTCCAATGCCTGACTCATTTCAAGTGTCTTCTCTTCAAGTTCACTGATTCTTTCTTCTGCCAGCTCCAATGTCTTCTTTAAATCCTCATGTACAAGGGTAATAATACAGAAGATATTGAATCCCAACCAACTCTCTCTGGGATAGCTAAAAATTAGGGGCAAGAAGTGTCCATTTAATGCTCCCTTCTAAACATACAGAGTCCCTACTTCTGGGGGAAACTATTTAGAAGTTATTACTTTTCTCTTTCTCTAGGAGGCTCTCATTCCCACCAGCCAAAATTCTTTATTAAAGCCCAAGTCATTTTTCCCCTTCCTCATCTGTTTGCTCATTGTTTGCACTCATTACCTCCTCATTATTTTGTTTTTGTTTGTTGTTTTTTGCTCATTGTCTGTTTGTTTTTTCTTTAAGAGGCACCAGGAACCAAACCCAGTACCTCCCATGTGAGAGGGGGGTTCTCAACTGCTTGAGTCACATCTGCTCCCTGCTCGTTTGTTTTTGCTTTTTGCCTGCTCATTGTCTGCTCGTTGTTTGTCTTCTTTAGGAGGCACTGGGAGCTAAACCCAGGACCTCCCTTGTGGGAAGCAGGCACTCAACTGCTTGAGCTATATCTGCTCCCCAAGTCATTTTTGATGACAGAATCTCTGAGATAGGGGAGATTATTAAAGGAGGGTGTGGAGTAGGGAAAGAGAGAGGGAAATGTCTAGAAAAGGGTGAGTATCAAAACTATATTTATTTCTATATACTTGGAATAGACCTTTTAGCATCCCAGAGAAAATAAATAGGATCTGATCTCCAATTTTATTGCCATTGAGAAAATGGTAAGTCAGGATCCCTTGAAGTTGTTACAAGTTAAATATTAAATGCATTAATGGAAATAAAATTTCATGACTTTGCACATGTTTCTGGATAAGCCATGGAAGTTGGAAAAAGGTGGCTTAGATCTTCTGGGTTAGTGGAGTCCAACTGGTTTATTGGCCAGGTTTGAATTACAGAGCATCAAATAACAGTTCACATTCCCCAGAGAAGCGGTGCAGAGTTGGTACTTGAACAGGAGAAATTATGAGCCTAGAATGGTTGCCTACTCTAAAATAAAGCTGCCTTAACAATATCAGTATTAATGTTAGGAATTTTAAGATTCTACATTTGTATTTTGGTTTTAAACCTTTCCCCCTCCAAAAAAGGAGGAAGAAGTAAAACTTATATTTTTATTCCAAGCTTCAGGGAAATTAATTTTAAAATTGCATTTCCTTCCCATCACTACCTCTGTTGGGTCTCTTAATTGTCTTGTCAGTGTTGGGGGTTTCAATTGAAATATGGGAGAACTGAGCTTTAGGTCATCTATGTTTGTGAGCCCAATGTCTTAAAGGATGTTCTTTTTTCTCCATCAGATCTGTGTCTAGTTTTAACTTTGTTTTGTTGTTGTTGTTTTTAAGAGGTACCAGGGATTGAAACTGAGACCTTATACATGCAAAACAGATGCTGAACCACTGAGCCACACCCTTGTGTTTAGATATTTTTGGTTTTGCCTTTCTCCTTTCCTTAGTCTAACCATTGCATTAATCAATTTTTTGGGTCTACTCAGTAACATTAGATATGTATGACATACAAAATGACTTTCTTTATAGTGATGTTTTTTAAAAATGAATTTACTAGAGGGATTTCCAGTAGAATTTAGGTATTGTGTGACCAGGGGATTTTTTAATACCCCTTTGCTAAATTCTGTTAGTGTGTACTTTTATAAACACATGGATTTTCCTACTTTAGTCTTTGAGGTTCAGCTCTAAATATTTTTATTTCACTAAACACACAGGGCAGATTTCTTAGATTCACTGAAACTGTGTCAGTATAGGGTGTGGAAGAAGAAACAGCATTCGTTGCTTTGGCACTGTCTGAAAGATGTGTCTGCTGGAGAGTGCTCTAACAGGCAGAAATGAGAAAGCTAAAGAATGAGGCCCCAGGGAGAGCCAGTACAGATCTTTAAAGGGATTTGTTTAGCATATGTGATGGCACTATTTATGCTAGAAGATTCAGGGCAGAGTCTGAGGTAAAGATGTAATTGCCCCTCCACAGGGCAAGCCTCATTTCCACTCCTGTGGCAGCTATTTTGACTGGCACTTATAAATCTTTTACACCTCTGAGCAGGATGGAAACCCCACATTAAATGGCCATGGCAAAAGGAGCAGCCATTCTATACATCTACTTTCTTAGATCAGAAATATCGTTTTGGGGAGAAAGCTTGTGTGTCTCTCTCCTAACATTAATGGGGCCTCCAGACCCAGAAGATTGGGGCATAAAGTTAACTCTTTCCAGAAGTGGGAAGCATTTTTGGTCCCAATTTATTTGAGAATGACCTTCTATTCTCTACTCCCATGGGCAGACTCATATCTGTAGAACCAGAAAAGGAGTTTTAGAATGGAATACATGCCAAGACCATCTATATGCTGCTTTAGACTCTTATCTCTCTCCATTTTATGTGATGAATATGTCTCCTTTCCAAGTTTGTACTTTTTCTTATGTCAATTTAGTTTAAAGGAGACCAAGGGCACAAAGGATGAGAATTAGAATCAAGTAGCTTGAGCCTCTGATGCTGCCTATTTCTGAGCCTCAATAGGATAACGGGATAGGGTGACATTCTTAGATACTACAGTATCAAGTTAGTTTGTTAATGGCAGGAAATTGTGATTCCCTATCTCTCTCCTCCCTTTTCCCCCGAACAACTTCTGCTTCCCTGACCCCATTTTTCTTATCTCATTGAGTCTTTTCCAGGCACTGGATCTTAATTAGTAGGTCTTTTCTAATCAGTGGGACTTGTCTTTTCCTTCTCTACCCCTCTCCTTCCCTTCCACATATATTTGTTTATTCTGAAGTGTTTGTTTCAGAGAATTAATCTAGGTCACATCCTATACCCTGTGCTTCCCTACTGTTTTCAGGCCTCTTACTCTATCAACAATAAAGATAGCAACTCCCTTCCCTGGCTTTGCCTTGTGTACTCTCCTCCAAGGCCATTTGTGAAAGTTGGAGAGAAGGGAAGGCCTAGATTCTTCACAATTGCCCTCAGTTTTCAGGTTGTCTGATAGCTTTATGTACAGTATGTTTTTAGGAAAACTTAAATATACTTTTTTAAAATTGAAGATTGTAATGAAATAGAGTTTGACTCTGATGAGCAGGTTTGTATGTATGTATGAGTGAGCATTTGTATGTATATACTTTATAGATCTATATTATATATAGTTTCTCTACTATCATTTAAAATAAAGATGTTTCTTAATAAAATGTCAAAAAAAAAAAATCCTCCTGCACATTTACATTTCAGTTATTGTGGTCCTCAATTCCAGTAATTCTGTTTGATTCCTTTTTAAAATTTCTAATTCTTTACTTAAACTCTCATATTGCTCATTCATCGCTTTCCTGATAAACTTTGGGTCTTTCTTTATACTTTCTTCACCTATTTGAGCATTTTAAAATCATTTTTATAAGTTTATTTTGGTATGCCCAAATTCTCATCTTCTTCATTGGTGTTTTCTGTATTTTTATCCTCTTGCTTTCGATGGGTCCTCATTTCCTGTTTCTTTGTTTATCTTGCATTCTTTTGTTACACACTGTACATTTTAATATTTTAAAATGTTAACTCTGGGATTTATTCCCTGAGATGTTTGTTTCTTGATTTTCTATTCAGCTGGTGATAAGACAGAGATTTTATTGAACTTCAGTGCACCTATCAGGAAAGTCTGCCCTGCGCTGTACAGGGTTTTTCATGTATTTCTTGACCTCTCTCTTGTCCTGTGATTTTACATGTTAGTTCTTTGGAATTTGCCCTGTTTACAGGAGTTTGGTTGTCCCCTCTGATTCCCAGGAGGCAGATCTCCCTTTCTTGGGTATTTCCAACTGAAAATTTTTGTCCTAGACTGTCTGCCTCTATAGATTTTAATGCTCTTTCATTGTCTCAAGTTGCTTTGAGTGGAGGGCAAATTCTGGGTAGAGTATCACCCTGGACAGGACTTTACAAGTCAGTCTTTCCCAGCCAAAACAGGGACAGGGACCCACAAAAGGAGCACAAACCAACTCCAAAGTGCTCTGCGGAGGAGATCAGGAAAGACACTAGAATCTCTGATGGCTCCCCAAAGCTGAGATTTCCTCCATGACCAGCAAATGCTGCTCTTCAGCTAACTCTCCTTGGTAGCCCTGAGGAAGTTTTGCACATTAAATCTTCACTGTCCAGGGTGGGTTGATAAAATAGCTACCCTCAGAATCAGGTCCCAGAGATCTGAATTCACTAACGAAAAGCCATTAACAGTGAGTAGCGATACCACCCCTGTTCTTTTTTTTTTTTTTTCCCTGCCCCTTTTTTTTTTTTTTTTTTTTTATTATGGGTAAAAATAAAAATTCTCACAATACATACAAACATTTGCAAAATGATATATAAATATATATGCATATATGTGTATTTGCTTACAAAAATGTTGTTTATATATATATATATATATATATATATACATATATTTTAAGAGGTGCTTAGATTACCCAAAATATTACACGGAACCCACTGGGATTCCCATGTTTCCCACCTCCCACCACATCCCACACAAACATCTCCCACAGTGTGGCCCACCACCCTCAATGAACTTACACATCCTGGAGCCTTGCCACCAACCATAGACCACAGTTCTTAGTGAAGAGGATTTTTGTGTCCCTTTCTATTGCCAGCAGCTAGCCAAGGGCTGGACCCAGAATTGCTCTACCATGAGAGTGAGTGATGAATGCTGGTGGCCCCCAGTGGACAGAACAATTTACAATTTGTTTTACCATAGTTTATCAGCTTCCGTCCACTCTTCCCTGAACGCTATACAGTGTTCTTCCAAGCTTTGGAGTTTAAAAATATTGGTTTCCGATATTTTCTGCTTATTTTATAGCTGTTCTGGTGGACAGAGTGAGTCCAGGAGCACCCTACACTGCCATCTTTGCCAGATGTCTTCTGTCTCATTTATTAAACAATATATCACCATATATAAAATTATTGGTTGAAAGTTGTTTTCTTTCAGCACTTTAAATATTGCAACCCATTGCCTTCTTGTTTCCATGTTTTTGCTTTTGTTTTTGTTTTTTTTGATTTATTTATTTTTAAAAGATACTTAGATTACATAACTGTTACATAAAAAATATAAGGGATTCCCATAGGCCCCGCTCCCTACCCCTCCCACACTTTCCCACATTAACAACATCCTTCATTAGTGTGGTACATTTGTTACAATTGATGAACACATATTGGAGCATTGCCACTAAGTGTGGATTATAGTTTCCATTGCAGTTTAAACTCTCTCCCACACATTTTTGTAAGTTATGGCAAGATATATAATGGCCTGTATCTGTCATTGCAATGTCATTCAGGACAATTCCAATGTCCCAAAATGCCACCATAGTACACTTATTTTTTTTTTAAAGATATTTAGGTTACATAAATGTTACATAAAAAATATAGGGGATTCCCATTTTCCCACTCCCCACATCTCCTGCATTTTCCCACATTAACAATATCCTTCATTAGTGTGGTACATTCATTGCAATTGATGAACACATTTTGGAGCATTGACACAAAGCATGGATTAAAGTTTACCTTGTAGTTTACACTCTCTGCCATCCAATTCTGTAGGTTATGACAAGATATATAATTCCCTGTATCTGTCATTGCAATGAATGCAATGTCATTCAGGACAATTCCTAATTCCTGAAAATGTTCCTGCATTACACCTGTTTTTCCCTCTCCCTGCCCTCAGAACCTCCAGTGGCCACTGCCTCCACATCAGTGATATAATTTCTTCCATTGCTAGAATCACAATAAGTCTATAGCAGAATACCAGTAAGTCTACTTTAGCCCATAGTTTATTCCCCAATCCTGAGGATTCTGGGATGGTGATATCCACTCCACCGCTAATTGAGAGGGGTCTTTGATCCCATATGCCAATAAATGGGACTCTCTTGCTTGCAGTTGTAGACTCTCTCGGTTCCTTGGTATAGTAGTTGTCTATCATCACCTCCTTTAGTTATCCTGGGTGAAACCAATGAAATGGAGAGTAGGTGTTGCAACTCCATTGAGAATTGAGGCCCAGCTGGCACATGGACAGGCCAAAGATTTAAGTCTCTTGGAAGTGCACCTACCAATTCTAGTACTAATTATAGGTTCATATAGAAGGACAGAAGAGCCATGTGTAGGGAAAATCACAAATGAGTCCAACTCTGTCACCCTGGGAAGCATAAATTCCAAAGTAGGGCCCACTGGCAGGGTGCCAAATTCCTGAGCTGTCTTCCTTGAATATAGTGTCTGGTTGTCTCCAGACCCCTCAGGAATCCTGCTATTAGGGGTAGTACCTACTTTGGCTGTAAATGAGATCCTGCTGAGAGGTGCATCAATGTAACCTCTGGAATGACCTCCCGACTCACTTTGAAGTCTCTTAACCATATAAACTTTTATTTGTCATTACATTTTCCCCCTTTTGATCAAGGTCTTTTTCCAGTTGCATTGCTAGTTGGTGCTTGTTATTAATCCTTCAGTGCCAGGGAGGCTCAACACCAGGGGTCATGTCCCATGCTGGAGGAATGATAATGTATTTACATACTGAGTTTGGCTTAGAGAGAGGCCACATTTGAGCATCAAGAAGACTCCCAAGAGAGAACTCTTAGGCACCCTATAATACTAGGCTAAGTTTCCATTGCAAGAGTAAAGGTTCTTAAGCACAGTCTTCAATATCAAGGGCCCATCAATGGACCATCTTCATTCACTAGTCAATGCCCCTGTACTCAGGGAATTCTTGGTGTTCCATTAGAGACTGTGGCAGTGCTCCCCAGGATGGGAATTTCAGTTATTGTGTGAATCTCCACCCATGGTGAAAATGCACCATGAACATTATATGCCTTATATGTATACCCAGGTGAGCTTCCTCCCATGAATCCTTCATCACTGATATTCTGCACCAATGATCCTCCCCTACCACAGTTGAAATCCTTCTGTGATCCAAAACTTATTCAAAAATGATGCCAATAATATAGTCAAATACAATTAACAAGAAAGTGAAATAATGATAGTTTTAAACATAAGAAATAAAATACAAAAAAATGTTTAAAAAATTTTAAAATTGGGATCTTAGAAACTAATGAAAAATGTTTTTTTTATATTTTGCCTTTCATAACTGTAAGATCTGTGGTCCTATATGTACAGTGACATTTTCTTCTGTTTAGTTCCCCAATGTCTTTTTTCATTCTGTCTTCAAAGAAGTTTTAGGTTACAGAAAAGTCACATACCAAATACAGGGGACTCAGATATACCCAACATCCTCCCCCCTTTCCCCCTTCCCCTACTAATAACATATTATATGTGGATCGTTCATTTGCTACAACTGATGGACAAACATAGAAACATAACTACCAACCATGGTCCATGGTTTATATTGTGGTTTACATTTTAGATCATACACTTTTATAAATTTTGATGTAATTTAACATGGCCTGTATCCATCATAGCAAGATCATGTAGACCACTTCCATCATCCCCAAAATGCCCCTTGTTCCATCTACTTTTTCCTCCTTGTCCCTCCCCTTAGGAGCCATGGCAACCACCAGGCTTCACTCTTTGAAGGACAGGATTCATAGTTACTTGCAACAACACTGAGGGCTTGACACTCTGGTCTGTTCTCCCCTATTGGGCACTGCCTATGCTCTCGAGAAACTTTTGCCCCTCTATTGGAGAACATAACGGGCCTCCCCAGGATGGAAGTCCACCATCTTGCTGCTGATTATGTGGGTCTCCAACTACCGATATAACATGCTATGGCAAGATGAACACACACATACTCCCTAGAAGCCTACCCCAGATGCATCCTGTCCTGAATGCCCCCCACATCCAACACCCCAAACCAGTAACCCTCACGTACCATATTGCCAACAGAGCATTTCCAACGTTGTAGTTTCAACCATGTACCTGCCAATCCCCAGTGTTCAACTGTTCCCTCTCCCAAACTTCCCCTGAGTTCCACGGAGAGTCCAACCCACCCTGCACACCCCAACCCCTTACAAACCAGCACCGCCCATCCCAAAAGTATCATTACACCACTCTTATGTCCCTGCACTGTACAACTACACACTTCCAGCTTATCATAGATTTTGTCCATATGGGCGTTGGCACACAACCTTCTTCTCCCTTTCTGTTTCCTGTAAACCTATCTTCCAGACTCTAGCTCTGTAAGTCTGCTCAATTTCCTTAATTCATATCAGTGAAGTCATGTAATATTTGTCCTTCAGTGCCTGGCTTGCTTCACTCAACATAAGGTCTTCAAGATTCATCCATGTTATCCCATGTATTAATACTTTATTCCTTCTTACAGCTGAGTAATATTCCATTGTATGTATATACCACAATTTGTTTATCCATTCATCTGTTGAAGGGCATTTGGGTTGATTCTAACTTTCAGCAATACTGAATAATGCTGCTATGAACATTGGTGTGGATATATCTGTATGTGTCCTTGCTTTCAGTTCTTCTGGGTATATACACAGTAGTGGAATTGCTGGATATTATGGCAGTTCTATAGTTAGTTTTCTGAGGAACGGCCAAACTGTCCTCCACAATGGCTGGACCATTCTACATTCCTACCAGCAGTGGATGAGTGTTCCCATTCTTCCAGAAGCTCTCCAACACTTGTAGTACTCTGTTTTTTTAATAGCCGCCAGTCTAATGGGTGTAAGGTGATATCTCTTTGTAGTTTTGTTTTATATTTCCCTAATAGCTAGTGAGTTTGAGTATCTTTTCATGTGCTTTTTAGCCATTTGTATTCCTTCTTTTGAGAAGTATCTATTCAAATTACTTGCCCATTTTTTAAATGGGTTGTTTGTCTTTATATTTCTGATGTGTAGGATTTCTTTATATATGCAGGATATTAGGCCTCTATCAGATATATGGTTACCAAATAGTTCTCCCATTGAGTAGGCTGCCTTTTCACTTTCTTGACAAACTCCTTTGAGGTGCAAAAGTTTTTAATTTTGAGGAGGTCCCACTTATCTATTTTTTCTTTCACTGCTCGTGCTTCGGGTGTGAAGTTCGTGAAACCATTTCCTATTATAAGATCCTGTAAGATGCTTCCCTACACTATCTTCCAAGGTCTTTATGGTCTTAGCTCTTATATTTAGTTCTTTGATCAATCTTGAGTTAATTTTTGTACACAGTGTGATATGGTGTTCCTTTCTCATTCTTTTGGGTATGGATATCCAGTTCTCCAAGCACCATTTGTTGAAGAGGCCATTCTATCCCTGTTGAATGGGCTTGGTAGTCTTGTTGAAGATCAGTTGATTGGCATGTGAGGGTCTATATCAGAACTCTCAATTCTATTCCATTGGTCAATATGTCTGTCCTTGTGCCAAACCATGCAGTTTTGACCACTGTAGCTTTATATTATGTTTTACAGTCATGTAGTGTGATCCCTCTGATTTCATTTTTCTTTTTCAATGTCTTTGGCTAGTCAGGGCCTCGTGCCCTTCCAGATGAATTTCATAGTTAGTTTTTCCAATTCAGTAAAAAATGCCGTGGTGATATTTATTGGGATGGCATTAAATCTGTAGATCAGTTTGGGTAGGATAGACATCTTAATGATGTTTAATCTTCCTACTCATGAACAAGGAATATTGTTCCATTTACTTAAGGCTTCTTTGATTTCCTTTAACAGTGTTGTGTACTTTTCTTCATATAAGTCTTTTACATCTTTTAATTTATTCCTAGGTGTTTGATTCTTTTAGTTGCTATTGTAAATTGGTTTGTTTTCTTGATTTCCTACTCCCATTGCTCATTAGTAGTGTATGGAAATGTTTCTGATTTTTGCACATTGATCTTATAACCTGCAACTTTACTGAACTCATTTATATGCTCTAGAAGCTTTGTTGTAGATGTCTCAGGGCTTTCTATAATGATAACGCTGTCTGAAAAATAGTGAAATTTTTACTTCTTCCTTTCCAATTTGAAAGCCTTTTACATATTTTTCTTGCCTAAGAGCTCAAGCAAGTACTTCTAACACAATGTTAAATAGGAGTGTTGAAAGTGGGCATCCTTATCTTGTTCCTGATTTAGATGGAAAGCTTTTAGGATTTCTCCATTGAATATGATGTTAGCTGTGGGTTTTTCATATATGCCATTTATCATGTTGAGGAAGTTTCCTTCTATTATGATCTTTTGTAGTGTTTTTATCAGGAAAGGGTGTTGTATTTTGTCAAATGCTTTTGCTGCATCTATTGAGGTGATCATTTGATTTTTTTCTTTTGATCTCTTTATGTGGTTTATTACATTGATTGATTTTCTGATGTTCAACCATCCTTGCATACCAGGGATGAGACCCACTTTTTCATGGTGTATAATTTGTTTGATGTGTTGTTGAATACAATTAGCAAGTATTTTGCTGAGGATTTTAACATCTAAATTCATTAGAGAGAATAGTCTATAGTTTTCTTTACTTGTGGCATCTTTGTTTGGCTTTGGTATTAGAGTGATGTTCAGATCATAGAATGAGTTAGGAAATGTTCCATCCACTTCTATTCTTTGGAATCGTTTAAGCAGGATTGGTGTAAGTCTTTCTGGAATGTTTGGTAGAATTCACCCTGTGAAGCCATCCGGTCCTGGGCTCTTCTTAATTGGGAGGTTTTTGATGATGAATTCTGTCTCGTTATTGTTATTGGTCTAGTGAGTTCATCAATTTCTTCTTTCATCAATATAGGTTGCCTGTGTGTTTCTAGGAATTTGTCCATTTCCTCTAAATTACCCATCTTGTTGGCATACAATTTTTCAAAGTATCCTCTTATGGCACTCTTTATTTCTGCAGAGTCAGTGGTGATATCTCCTTCCTCACTTCTTATTTTATGTATGTGCATCTTCTCTCTTTTTTCTTTGTTAGTCAAGCTAATGGTTTATCAATTTTATTGGTCTTCTTGAAGAACCAGCTTTTGGTTATTTTAGTTTTTCTAGTGTTTTCTTATTGTCAATTTCATTTAGTTGTCCTCTAATCTTTGTTGTTTCCTTCTTTCTACTTCCTTTGGATTTAGTTTGTAGTTCTTTTTCTAATTCCTCCAGGTATGAAGTAACGTCTTTGATTTTAGCTCTTCTTTTTCAATATAGGCATTATGTCTATGAATTTCCCTCTCAGTATAGCTTTTGTTGCATCCCATAGGTTTTGATATGTTGTGTTGTCATTTTCATTCTTTTCAGGGTAGTTACTGATTTCTTTTGAGATTTCCTCCTTGACCTACTGTTTGTCCAGGAATGTGTTGTTTAACTTCCATATCCCTGTGCCTAACCTGTTTCTCTTGCCCTTAGTGATTTCCAATTTCATTCCATTGTGGTCAGAGAAATTACTTTGTATAATTTCAAACTTTCTGAATTCATTGAGAGTTGTTCTGTGGCCTAGCATGTGGTCTATCTTGGAGAATGGTCCATGTGCCCTCAAGAACAAGGTATATTCCACTGTATTTGGATGTAATGTTCTGTATATGTCTATTAGGTCCAGATCCTCTAATGTATTATTCAAAGTCTTTTTTTCTTTATTGATTCTATGTCAAGATGTTCTGTCTAATGGTGATAATGGTGTATTAAAGTCCCCCAGTATAATTTTAGAGGCATCTATTTCTCCATTTAGTTTTTCCAGTGTTTGCCTCATGTATTTTGAGGTTCCCTGATTAGGTGCATAACTGTTTATGTTTGTTCTTTCTTCTTGATAAATTATCTGTTTTATTACTATATAGTGTCCGTCATTGTCCTTACAATACTTTTCCTCTTAAAGTCTATTTTGTCTGATATTAGTATAGCTACTCTCACCCATTTTTGGTTATTGTTTGCTTGTAGAATTGTTTTCCAAGCATTCACTTTAAGCCTCCTTGCATACCTGCGTCTAAGCTGAGTTTCTTGTAAACATCATATAGTTGGGTCATATTTCCTTATCAATTCTGCCAATCTGTGTCTCTTGACTGGTGAGTTTAATCCATTAACATTCAGTGATATTACTCTCAAGGAATTACTTACATTAGCCATATTTTCTTTGGGTGTATGTATGCCAGGTGTTGTTTTTATTTCTCTTCTTTTCAGTTTTTCTTACACTCTCATCCAACTCTCTCTCTCCTGTTTTTCCTTTTGACCTGCAGAACTCCCTTTAGTATTTCTTGAAGTGTGGGTTTCTTATTGACATACTCTCTTCATTTCTGTTTATCTGTGAATGTTTTGAACTGTCTCTCATTTTTGAGTGGTAGTTTTGCTGGATAGAGAATTCTTGGCTGGAAGATTTTTCTCTTAGCACCTTGACTATGTCATATTACTGCCTTCTTGCTTCCATTGTTTCAGATGAGAAATCAACATTTAATCTTACCGAGCTTCCCTTCTATGTCATGGCACTCTTTTTTCTTGATGCTTTCAGTATTCTCTTTTTGTCTTGAGCATTGGGCAATTTGACAAGTATATGTCTTGGAGTGGGTCTGTTAGGATTTATGCTGTTTGGGGTGCACTGTACTTCTTGAACATGTTGGTCTATGTCCTTCAATAAGGTTGGGAAGTTTTCAGCCATTATTTCCTCCAACACACCTTCTGTACCCTTTCCCTTCTCTTCTCCCTCTGGGATGCTTATAATGCATATATTTGTGCATTTCATGTTGTCATTCAAATCCCTGAGTCCCTGCTGGATTTTTTTCTCTGTTCTACTATCTGTTTGATTTCAGATACACTGTCTTCCACATCGCTAATTCTTTTCTCTGCCTGTTCAGATCTTCTGTTATGTGCTTCCAGTGTATTTTTGATTTCTTGAATTGTGCCAGTCATCACTATCATATCCGTTATCTTTTTATGTATGTTTACAATTTCCTTAGTGTGTTCTCCCAGTGTCTTCTTAATATCCTTAATCTCTTCCTTCACTTCATTAAGTTTAATCATGATATCTGTTTGGACATCTCTGATTAGTTGTTCCATGTTCTGCAACTCCTCCTGTTTTTCAGTTGGTTCATTGGACTGTGCCATGTCTTCCTGTTTCTTAGTATGGTTTGTAATTTTTTGTTGATGTCTAGGCCTGGGTTTATCTTGATGGATTTGTTCATTTAATTAGCTTCTCTTTCTAATCTAGGGTTTTAAATTGTTTTTGTTGTTGTTGTGTGTGGTACGTTTTCACTTTGACACTTTACTCCTCTTATTCTATTTCTTTGCTGTTGTCTCTGTTCTTTTGGGGAAAAATTTAGGGTCAGAGAAAGGAAAGCAGTATTAAGAGAAAAAGGATAATAGTAATAATAACAGTAGAAGGTAGAAGAGGAACCATATAAGACCTAGGAAAATGAATAATTAACTCAAGTAAGAAGTGCAGAGGAATAAGAATAGAAAAGTGAAATACAAACAATGAAATGATAAACCTATTTGAATAGGGAAAAATATTTAGAAAAAATTAAAAGGCCAGGATGATGAGAAGAGATGGAAAGAGAAAAGTAAAGACAAAAAGAGAAAAATTTTAAAAAGAAAGATAACAGAGAAAAAAGGAGAGATAAATAAGAACAAGAAAAATTGAAGACCAAACAAAATGAGGTGGAATGAAAGAACAACAAGAAGCAGAAGATAGAAAGATGAAGGAAGGAAAAGAAATAGTATAGGTCAGCTAAATTGGTAAAAAAAAAAAAAGGGGGGGGGGGAACACAACCAAGAAGAAACTAGACAGCATCAACTAATTAACAAAAAAGAGGGGAAGAAAGAGTAAAAAAAGAAAAAAAAAAAAAAACACAAACAAGCAAACAAACAAGAACCATGAAAAAACAGCCTTCCCTCTTAGGCCCCTAATGAGCTTTACACTCTGCCAGTGTTCACGAATCAATTACCCTACAGCCTGCTTTCTGCAGGTGTTGAACCGGGTTTTAGCGAGTAAGCTAAGTTAAATTGAAAAAGGAGTCTTTTTTAAGAAAAATAAGAGATCCAAGAAAAGCTAATACAAAATGAATGTCTATTCCTTTCTTAAAGTATCTGCTTGATGTCTGATAACCTGGTGGATCACCTCCTTAAGAAGAGCAGGACTCAAACCAGAAACCTCATATATTAAAGGTGGGAACTTCTCCACTGAGCTAAAGTTTCTTCTTGGGTCAGTTAGCCTTTAAGAAAGCTATCTGCCCAATTTCTCTCATGCAGATCAGAATCTTTGCAATTGGCCAGATTCCTGATGATTAGGCACCTGTCTGACCCTGCCCCCTTTCTATTCTAATTGCTTTCTCTCCCAGGGCAGCTGGGTGTGACAGCCTGTGTAAGAGGATTCCTTCTCCCCTCTCCTGTGCAGGTCAAGGTCCCTTCCAAGATTCAAAGCTGGCTCCGGTGATCAAATCCACTGCATAGAAACCACTCTCGACCCTCTTCCAGACCCCTCCTCCTCCCAGAAGACCCTAAATAGGCCCTTGAAAGCTTATTGAAGCTTCCTACCTCCTGCATCCCTTAAAGAGTTGGAATTTTGATAGTTTTCAGGTAAGGACTAGTCTGTTTTCTGTCTCCACCCTTCTCCCCACCCAAGTTCCTCTCTTCCAGGGCAGCTAACTGCTTCAAGCTACCTGAGAAAATTCCCCTCTCCCCTCTTCCAGGTACCACCTCGGTGCTGGCTGGTATGCTCTCCGAAGTTCAAAGGGGGCCCCAGTAACCAAACCCACAAAAAGGAGACCCCTCTCCACCCTTCACCAGAACTCTTTTCCTCCTAGAAAACACTGCCTTCCATTCAGTGGCTGGTGGAAGTCAGGGGATTCCCAGAGATTTTTCCTTGAAGGTGGGGCTTAACCGCCTGCTGTTTCCGGCCAGTGGTGAGAAACTCATGGTTTTCCCTTGGGCTCTTAATTTCTTTGTCCAGTTCCCTCCAGATCAATGCCCTGAAACTTCCTGCTCTGTGGGTTCACAAAACAGCTCACTTGGGGAGGATTTTGCCTCTTCTCAGCTGCTTTTTGTGAGGAGGTTGCGACACAATCTTGCTGGAGCCTCCAAGTTTTTTAATGAGAAATTGGGACTCAAACTAATTGGGACTCCATTGTACATAACAAATTATTGCTTATCTCTTGCAGATTTTAGGACTCTTTCCTTAATCTTTGCATTTGACAGTGTAATCAGTATATGATGGGGTATATTTTCCTTCGTGTTTATCCTGTTTGGTATTCTCCGGACTTCTTTGGATGTACATATTCATGTCTTTTACTAAGTTTGAGGAGTTTTCTTCCATATTTCTTCTGACCCTTTCTCTCTTTCTTCTCCTTCTGGGACTCTTATAATGCCTATATGTGTATGCTTGATGGTGTCCCAGAGGTGTATTTTGCTATTTTTGCTTTTTATCATTTTTTCCTTTCTGCTCTTCAGCGTGACTCTTTTCAATGGTCTTTTCTTCAAGTTTTCTGGTTCTTTCTTCTGCTAGCTCCAATCTGCTCTGGAAACTGTCCTGGGCATTTTTCATTTCAGTTGTTGTGGTCTTCAACTCCAATAGCTCCATTTGGTTCCTTTTTAATATTTCTATGTCTTTACTAATATTCTGATATTGGTCATTCATTGTTTTCCTGATCTCTTTTAGTTCTTTCTCTGCATTTTCCTTCATCTCCTTGAGCATTTTAAAGTTCAGTTTTTAAAAGACTTTTTTGGTATGTTCACATTCTGGTATTCTTCATTTGTGTTTTCTGGATTTTCATCATCTTCCTCTGAATGGGCCATCATTTTCTCTTTGTTTTTGTTGTTCTCTTTTGTTCCATACTATACATTTTACTATTTTAAAATGCTAACTCTTGGGTTTATTTCCTGAGATATCTGTTTCCTGGTTCTGTAATCAGCTGGTGATAAGGCAGAAATTTTCTTGAGCTTTAGCCCTCTTATCAAGGAGGTCTTCCCAAGATTAATGCATTCTGCAGAATCTTCCTCGTCTTTTCTGAGCCTGTGTCTTATCTTGGTCTTGTGATTGTTAGTTATTTTGAGGTTCCTCCATTTACAGACATCTGAGTGCCCCCTATATTTCTTAGGATATTGACCTTCCTCTTCAGGATGTTTAAGGCAGGAAAATCTTTGCCCCAAACTGTCTTACTCTATATTTTCTTACACTTCTTTTGTTTTCACTTGGATGGCAAACCCTGGGAGGGTGAGGTGGCATGTGAGAGAAGAGTTTCCCAAGTCAGTCTTCCTCTGCATAATCAGGGCCATGGACCCAAGAAGGGGTCACAGACTGGCTCCAACATGCCCTAAGGAGGGGATCAGGAAGGGCCCCAGGAACTTCTTCCATGTATCTCCAAAACTGAGCTGTCTTGATCTCCCCAGGAATTTCAGCCCCTCATCTAACTGTGCCACACAGCTCTGAGTAACCATAGAGTGTTTTAATCTCCTCCACCACCACCTTTGCTGGTGCAGGTTGGAACACCAGCCACCCTCAGAGCTGGGCTTCAGGCAACCTGAAGTCTCTAATAAAAAACTGTGATCAGTGATTGCCCATGCCCAACATGGTCTTGGGGAAGATAATTTTTACATCCTTTTCTGTCACCAGCAAGCTAACCAGGGGCAGAACCCCATGCATCCTGAGGTGAAAGTGGGGAATAGGTGCTGGTAACCACAACAAGGAGACAGGAATTTACTTGTCTTTACCATAATTTACCAGCCTCTTCCTCCAGTTTCTCCCTAGATGGCATACACAGTTCTACTGATCTCAAGAATTTCAAAATAGTTGTTTCAGACAATTCCTTGCTGTTTAATAGTTGTTCTGGTGGAAGGACTGAATTCTAGAGCTTCATACTTTGCCTTCATCTCATAATCATCTCTTTACTTTTTTTAGATCTGTTGAGATTTTCAATTTCTTCTTGAGTCAGATTGGGTGATTTTTGTGCTATTAGGAATTTGTCCAGTTCATCTAGATTGTCTCATTTGTTGACTCACATTTGCTTATAATATTATCTTATGATCCTTTTTATTTTGGTAATGATAGTAGTAATGACCCCACTTTAATTTTATTTTTACTTATTTGTGTCTACTCTCTTTTTTTCTTTGTCAATGTAACTAAAGATTTGCTTATTTTATCAATATTTTCAAAAAACCAACTTTGGTTTTTGTTGATGCTCTCTATTGTTTTATCTCCACTTTATTCTTTTTTATTTCCTTCCTTCTACTAGCTTTGGGTTTAATTTTCTTTTCTTTTTCTAGTTCCTATTGCTGTAATGTTAGGTTATTAATTTGATATATTTCTTCTTTTTAAAGGTAAGCATTTGCATCTATAAATCTCCCTCTAAGCACTGCCTTTAGTGTTATATTGCATGTATCAACTGTTATATTTTACCTCAGGTAGCTGAGATTTTAGAGTTCACCTCAAAGTGTTTCTGAACCATTCCCACCACCTCTCAGCCTCAGTGAGTTCTGGGATTGGTAAAACAGACAAGAACCTTTTTTAAGTCCTTCAGGTAACCACTATAGAGGTTAGAACAGAAAAACATAATAATTTGCAAGTATGGTCTGTTACTCTGCACCCTCTAGAACAAGGAGCCAAAGTCCCACACTGGGAATGCAGGATGCTATCTTTAAGATCTCTCTGAAGCCAGGGAAGTAGTGGATCGAGGGAAAATAAAAATACCAAAAGATTTCTTACCATTTTTGCTTTGCCTTTTTCTTGATTCAGCATTCACTTGGATACTATAAACCTTCAATGAACTCTGATGAACATTCCCAATGAGTTCCCAGGAGAAGTTGTCTGAAGTAGAAATGGAAATTCTCTCTTCTGGCTGCTGAAATCACTTCTCCTTTGTATTTTGTATTAGTCAGGGTTCTCTAGAGAAACAGACTCAACAAGAAATATCTGTCAATAATATGAGATTTTATAAGAGTCTCTCATGTAACCATGGGGATGCACAAGTCCACGTTTCACAAACAGGCTGCAAACCAGGGTGCCAAGGAAAGTCCAATGAAGATCCTTGATGAGTTTCCATGAGATGTTGGTTGTCCAAAGACGAGCTGGGAAATTCTGTCTGATTGCTGAAATCACTTCCCCTTTTAAGGCATTCAACTGATTGGATAAAGCATTACTCATTGCTGATGGCAATCTCCCTGACTGATGTAGATGTAATCAACTATCTATGCATTAAACTCACTGGTGACTAGAGTCCATAAATGTCCTCACAGTACAATTTCACCAGAGTTTGCTTGACCAAACAACAGCACATCATTAACAGACCAAGTTGACACAGGAGTCTAACTATCAAATTCCACCCCTTGTCAACTTGACAGCCATCCACAACACCTTAAACCAAACTTAATCTTTAATTAAAATAGTAGAGACTTTTTTTTCACCTAACAGTACCGAGCTGTCCTGTGTACAACTAGAAATGCACCAAATCTCTCCAGAATAGGTTTAAGTTGACAACCTATAACTTAAATATTATGCTGTGAATCTAATACAACTGATGTCACATGATAAAGGAATAAGATAAGGAAGAAGCAAAATATATTTAATTTATGTACAAACATAAACATACTCATAACAAAAGAAGGAAGAACTGTTCACAACTATTACAGTCCTCATTTCTGTAATTAGTCACATAGTCATAGTTTGTATTTATTACTAGCTTGTTCCACTACCCATTCCATGTTCTTTTTACCCTCAGCAAACATCTCAGCTATCCATGGTTCTTTGCCTGGTGGGTGACCCAAACCTTCATTCCTGAAGTTTCTAGGCCATTGGTAGTCTTGCCTGTATTGGGTTGCTGCAGTTTTCCATTGACTTTAATCACAGGGAATGGTAGTACTTAGAGATGCCCTAGGGGATTTCTCCATTACAAGCAAACACTTTTTTTTTTTACCTCCATTTTATAGTTGTGACCCTATTTCCCCTTGATAGTCAGAATCAATTACTACAACCAATACAGTAATTCCATTCTTTGCCTGTTGATTCAGAGGTATGAGGACCCCAAAGTGGCCAGGTGGCAGTCTTAACTTCCAGTTCAGTGGAATTTTTGTTGTGTCTCCTGGTGGAATCACTCTTCCTTTTGGAACTAAGACCTATAGACCAGCAGAGATTAAGGTTGCAGGGGGAGAAAGAAAAATTTTTCCTAGTGAATCACTAGGGGCAAGAGTGAGTGGTGCCACATCCATTTACACCCCTTGATTCCTAGACCTATAAATATTGGCAATGGGAGAAACAGCACCATTGATTGGACACTGACTTAGACTCTGCATAGCTTCATGGACAACATTGCCCAACCCTACAAGGTATTGCCACCTAGTTTGCATTGTATTTGAGTCTCCAGAAGGCCATTCCACCATTCTATCAATCCAGTTGCTTCATGGAGACTATGGTAAGACCAGTGAATTCTACAAGCATGTACCCATTCCCACACATCATTTGCTGTGAAGTGGGTTCCCTCATCAGAAGCAATGCTGTGTGGAATAACATGATAGTGGATAAGGCATTCTGTAGGTCCATGGATGATAGTGTTGGTAGAAGCATTGCATGCAGCGAAGGCAAACCAATATGCAGAGTATATATCTATTCCAGTTCGAAAAAACCATTGCTTCTTCGATGATGGAAGTGGTCCAATGTAATCAACCTGCCATCAAGTAGCAGGCTGATCACCTCAGGGAATGGTGCCATATTGGAGACTGAGTGTGGGTCTCCGGTGATTACAGGTTGGACATTCAGCAGTGGCTGTAGCCAGGTAGGGCTTAGTGTATGGAAGTCCATGTTGCTCAGCCCAGACAAAACCCCCATTTTTCCACCTTGGCCATTTTGTTCATGAGTCTATTGGGCAATGACAGAAGTGGCTGGAGAAAGAGGCTGACTGGTATCCACAGTAAGTCTTATCTACATGATTATTAAAAATCTTCCTCTGCTGAAGTCACCCTCTGGTGATCATTCACTTGGGACACAAATATCTTCATTTTTTGCCCACTCAGAAAGTTCTATCCACATATCTCTTCCCCAGACCTCTTTGTAACCATTTTTCCAATCATATTTCTATTCCCTGACAATTCAGTCAAACCACTGGAAACATATCATGAATCAGTGTACTAATGTACCTCTGGCCTTTTCTCTTTCCAAACAAAATGAACAATCAGGTACATTACTTAAAGTTCTGAGCACTGGGAGGATTTCCCCTCACTCTCTCTGGAAACCAGGCCCATGTTTTCTATTCCATAGTCAACTGATTATTAGGAACTCCCCTAAGAGGCCATAGCTGTGGGCTGGGAAAGGTAAGGTAAGGTAGTAGGAGTGGTGACCATGGGTATTTGGGCCACATCCTCATGTACCTTACATTTGCCTTCAGGACCCACTTGAGCCTTATCAAATATGTGCCACTTCCATTTTATGATAGCGCTGCTGTTATGCACAACTTTATGCTTTGGTGGGTCAGAAAACATGCATGTCATGATAGGCAACTCAGCTCTTATGAAAAATTGGTGGCCCATGGGGAAGTGTTCAGTCTCTACCAAAGCTCAGTAGCAGGCCAAAAGCTGTTTCTCAAAAGGAGAGTAGTTATCTGCAGAGGATGGCAGGTTTTCTTCCAAAATCCTAAGGGTCTTCATTGTGATTCTCCTATAGGGACCTGCCAAAGACTCCAGGGTGACATCTGCATTTGCCACTGACACTTCCAGGATCAGTGGATGAACTGAGCATATGGCCCATGGGCAGTGCAGCATGCACAGCAGCTTGGACCTGCCACAGAGCCTCCTCTTATTCTGGTCCCCACTCAATACTAGAAGCTTTTCTCATCCTTCAGTAAATGGGCCAAAGTAGCATAATCAAATGAGGAATAAATTGTCTCCAAAATCCAAAGAGGCCAACTAGGCATTGTGCCTCTTTTTCGGTCATAGATGGGGCCAGATGCAACAGCTTATTCTTCACTTTAGAAGGGATATCTTGACATACTCCACACCACTTAACACTTAGAAATTCCACTGATGTAGAAAGCCCCTGTATTTTTGATGGATTTAGCTCCCTTTTTCTGACATGCAAATGTCTTATTAATAAGTCAGAGTGGTTGCTACTTCTTGTTCATTAGATCCAATCAACATAATATCTTCAATATAATAGACCAGAGTGATGTCTTGTGGGAGGAATGGACAATATTATAGCATAGTGCTGGGAGTTGATATATCCCTGAGGTAGGCCTTGCCACCTGAAAGCAAACTGTTTCTGGTGGTCCTTACTAACAGCAATTGAGAAAAAAGTATTTGCTAGATCAATAGCTGCATGCCAGATAATAGGGGATGTGTTGATTTGCTCAAGCAATAATATCACATCTGGAAAAGTATTGCAGTTGGAGTCACCACCTGGTTAACTTTACAATAATCCACTGTCATCCTCCAAGTTCCATCTGATTTCCGAACAGATCAAATAGGAAAGTTAAATGGGGATGTAGTAGGAATCTCCAGCCTACATCTTTCAAGTCCTTGATGGTGGCACTGATCTCTGCCATCCATCCATCCAGGAATCCAGTATTGTTTTTTATTTACTATTTTGCTAGGTAGGGGTAGTTTTAGTGGCTTCCTTATGGCCAGCCTTTCCTACCACAATAACCCTCACTCCACAACTCAGGGAACCAATGTGGGAATTCTGCCAGTGGCTGAGTATGTCTGTTCCAATTATGCATTCCAGAACTGGGGAAATAACCCTTGAGATGGACCAGAGTTAAAACTCCATGACAACCTGTCCACCACAAGCCCCCAAATCTGAATGGTAGACCCCAGTGATGTTTTGGGTCTCATGGAATTAATGTCACTTCTAATCCAGTGTCTAAAATGTCTGAACATTTCCTTTTCCCCAATGCACAGTTACCCTGGTAAAGGTCTTTTTGGGGAAGTCTGGGAGGAAGATTAACAGTATAAATTTCTGGCAGTGTAAAAGGGTCCTTCCCCAAGGGGACCTGGCTTTCCCCTCATTCAAGGGGCTCTGGGTCTTTAAACTGTCTCAAGTCTGGGAATTGATTAAAGGGCTGTGACTCTGTTTCTGTAATTCAAATTATACTTTTGTTCACTTGACCTAGAACTCTTCTGCTTATACAAATCAGGTAGGAATTTAGTAGACAGCCATATTTTACTTCTAGGAACCTCATGATTTATTAGCCAATACCATAGTCTCTGCCACTAAGACTATTTTGATTGCTGCTCTGAGTCTGCGTTCATTGTGGTAGTCACGCCCATCTTGACTTTGGCAATTAAATGTTGCTACTTGGATTCTGCCAACCTGAGATCTGATGATCTCTATAGTTTCTAAGGGTCCCAGTTCAGTGACAGCAGTTCCCAAGGTAATATTTGACCTGCAGAGAAGAACAACCATAGAGCTCTTCAGGGAAGATGAAGTTAAGCTCGCTAATTTATTCCTCACAGTACTGTTGAAAGTTGTGTCCTCTGGACATTCCTGGGGGGCGGGGCGGTGAGCAGGTCTTACATGATAAATTCATTCTAACCTTCCAATCTCTATAACCATTTGAATTCTTTCATCTACAGAATACCAGGGCAAGTCTGGCATTTTGACCTCAGGTAATGTCTGCCATCTTTTGAACCATGTTTCAGTCAGCCATCCAAATTTATAGAGCCCTTTCTAGCCCCTTGAGTTACAATATAGAATCCAGAATCTCTGCTTACTAAGCCCATATCAATACATTCAACACGATCCAACTTTATATTCCTTCGGCCATTATTTTCTACACTTAATGTCCATTTCCACATCTTTTCCCCTGTTTTCTGTCTACATAAATTGGAAATTCATGCAGTTCTTTTGGAATATAGCATATTTCCTCATGGGTCACACTTTGTACCTCACCAATGGGGACTTGTGACTTTAGTCTAGTTATAGGTCTGGAAGAAAAGTGGGGTGTTGAGTGTGGGTAATGAGAAAGATTAGAAGTGTCTTTCAGTCCAATTACTTCCAGGCAGTCTGTTACAGTTTCATCTGGTGAGACAGAATTAGTCTCTTCAAGTGGAAGTTGGATGGTAGAATTGTGGCATACAGGAGGTGGAGGTCAGGTGGCTGTTTCCTCAAGGCAGATTGGAGGTCCAGAAGGTGTTTCCTCAGGGCAGACCATTACAGGCTTATCTGGCAAGTGGGAGATGTTTGTGTGGGATGTGGTGGGAGGTGTGGGAGGTGGGCAACATGGGAATCCCAGTAGGTTCCGTGTAATATTTTAGGTAATCTAAGCACCTCTTAAAATATATGTATATATATATATATATATAAATAACATTTTTGTAAGCAAATACACATATGTGCATATATATTTATATATCATTTTACAAATGTTTGTATGTATTGTGAGAATTTTGATTTTTACCCATAATAAAAAAAATAAAAAAAAAAGACTCAGCAGAATTTAGGGTTTCCATGCCCTCGCAGCCATCATTATCAAATCAAATGCCCCCATCCCAATTTTCAGGATTCCATTCCTTTCCAATCATTATCTTCACTTTAACAGCAGAAACTCTGTCTCCAAGGTTGAGATTTTAGATTCTGTTGTAATTTTGTTACTCAGTGAGACTCTGGGTTTTGTTTTCAGACATTTCAAGTCTGAAGCTCACAAAACAAGATTTTCTTTCAGAGCACATACAGAAACTTTCACATAATTCAGGCAGTGCTTAAGTTGCAAATTTGAAGACTTTAGCTCATCTCTTTCCTTAACAACTGTATCCAACATATTTAGGAACAACCAGCCAACATAATTGTACCTTTATCTCCTCAAAAGTCTGTTAAGATGTCAACAACACTTTCATCCAGAGATTTATCTCTTATAAGCATGGAAGTAGCCATATCTAGTGGTGATATTTTGCATATCGCTATTGCCAACTCATGCTATGGACCATCAGTGGCCTCTTGATATTGGAAACAGTCATTAGTTCTTTTGAATCTAATCAGAGTAGAAAGCCAATTGTAAAAAACCCAGAACCCATTCAGAAATCCCATTTTTTTAAATAATATATTTTTATTTTTAAAGAAGCTTTAGATTATATAAATGTTACATAAAAAACATAAAGAATTCCCATATGTCCCACTGCTTCCCCCTCCCACCCTTTGCCACATTAACAACATCCTTCATTAGTGTGGTACATTTGTTACAATTGATAAACACATATTGAAGCATTGCTACTAACCATGGACTACAGTTTACATTATAGTTTACACTCTGTCCCGCACAATTTTGTGGGTTATGATAAAATACACAATGTCCTATATCCATCACTGCAATTGTCATGCAGGTCAACTCCAATGTCCCAAAAATGCCCCCATATTGCACCTATTCGTCCCTCTCCCATCCTTCAGAACCTCTAGTGTCCACTGCCTTTATATCAACAATAAGAGTTCTTCCATTGCAAGAACAACAATAAGTCTGTAGTAGAACAATAATGGGGAAATGGTAAGTAAAAATGAGTTTTTATGGCTAAGAGATTTCAAAATGAATTGGGAGGTCATCCTAGAGGTTACATTTATGCAAGTCTCAACAGGATCTCATTGACTGCCACAGTAAACAGCGCCTCAAGCAGTGGGGCTCCTGAGGGTTCTAGAGACATCCAGAAACTATAAGCAGGGCAGACAGCTTAGGAATTCAGCACCCTGTCAGTTGGCCTTACTTTGGAGTTTATGCTCCCCAGTGTAACAGAGTTAGACTCATTTATAGGTTCTCTACACATGGCTCTTCTGCCCCTTTTGTTTTAACCTATAATTAGCACTCTACTTGATAAATATAAGTCCCAGAGACAAATCTTTGGTCTGTCTATGTGCCAGTTGATCCCAGAATTTCAGCAGAGTTGCAACACCTACTCTCCAGTTCATTTGACTCACCCAGGGCAACTAACAAGGGGATGATGATGCACAATGCCCATCCCAAGGAACAGAGAGGGTCTGCAACTGCAAGCAAGATAGTTCCATCCATCTGCCCCATGGGGTCTAATCTCCCTCTCAATTAAAAGTAGAAATTCCATTTTTTTTTTTTTTTCAATATCTATTTTTGGAATTCTTTTTTTTTTTTTTTTTAATTATGGGTAAAAATCAAAATTCTCACAATACATACAAACATTTGTAAAATGATATATAAATATATATGCATATATGTGTATTTGCTTACAAAAATGTTATTTTATATATATATATATACATATATTTTAAGAGGTGCTTAGATTACCTAAAATATTATACGGAACCCACTCGGATTCCCATGTTGCCCACCTCCCACACCTCCCACCACATCCAACACAAACATCTCCCATAGTGTGGCCCACCAACCTCAATGAACTTACACCTCCTGGAGCCTTGCCACCAACCATAGACCACGGTTCACACTGTAGACCACACTCTCTCCCACTCAGTTCTGAGTGGTGTGTGCTGATTTAAAATGGCCTACATCCGTTGCCACAACAGTACTCAGGACAACCTCCAACTCCCAAAGAAGCCCCTGTATTTCAACTGCTCATCCCCTCCCTACCCAAAAAACTGTCAAGTGGCCACTGGCTCCACCTCATTGTTATAATTTCTTGCATTGCAAGAATCACCATATGTGAGCAAGAGAATACCATCAAGTCCACTCTAGTCCATAGTTCTTTCCCCAATCCAGAGGCGACTGGGATGGTGATGTCCACTCCAACTCCAAGTGAGAGAGGGCTTATATCCCATGGATATGGTGGGTGGGATGATCCTGCCTGCAGATGCAGGCCCTCTCCATTCCCTGGGATGGCCATTTCCCATCGTTGTCTCCTCACCAGGTGACTTGGATGAGTCCATTGAGCTGTAGGGTAGGAGTTGCAGCTCCACCTAGATTTCATGCACACCTGGCACATAGGTAGG
>JAKSZT010054498.1:5992560-6012540 GCA_026826555.1 Tolypeutes matacus | reverse complement strand
CTTTCTATGTTCCCTTGAAGGCAAAAGGTTAGGGCCAGAGGAATCAAAAGATGTAAGGAAGGCAGAAGGATACTAGAAATGTTGATAAAAGTTAGAAGAGGGGCAAAATGAGATTCAATGAGATGAATATTTAACTTGTGTAGGCAGTGTAGAGTACTAGGAAAAAATATGGAGTTCCTATAATGGACTGGGAAAACAAATGGAGGAATATATATATATAGTGATTTAGAAGGCTAGAATTATGAGGAGGTAGAGAAATAGAAGAGAAAGGTCTGAAAGGAAAAAGTTAATACTAATAAAAAATAAAAAAATAAAAAAATAAAAAAAAAATAAAAAAAATAAAAAAATAAAAAAAAAAGAAGGAAACAAGGGGGGTCAATGATACCCCTAGGGTCCAAGTGGATCCTTCCTGCCTACTTGTGTTTATCAATGAATTTCCCCACAGAGTTCTATATGCAGGTCCTGAAGCAGCTTTTAGCTATTAAACTAAATTAAAAAGAATTTATTTTTCAATTGTTAAGGTGACCTCAGTTTTTTTTTTTTTTTTTTTTTAGCCAAATGCAGGACCCAAAATAATTCCTCCTCTAGACCAACCCCCTTACGGAAGGGACCCTAGCTGGGCCCGTGGAAATTAATCAAGCACGTCCCACTTTCCGGACTCCCCAGGTTAGCTGAAACTCTGATGTTAGTCAGTGATTGCTAAAGCCGGCGGATTCCGCCCCTTCTGGCGCCAAGCTCCAGCGTCACCGGGCTGCTCAGTAAATCAGTTTGAGTGCAGATTTGCGTCTGCTCTCAGCCTGGTGCTGCTTCAGGTCGGCTTATCTGCTCCCCAAAGCTATGGGGCGGTGCAGGCAGCCAGATCGATGTCTAAAAATATAAAATACCCTTCCCTGTCTTCCAACCGAACCCTCCCTTCTTTGGGAAGTGTCCCTTCCTCCTGGCTCCGCAGCGGCCCGGGTCCTATCCCTGGGTGGCTAGGGAGATCAGCTCCGTTCCCCGACCAAAATCCCCTCTCCGGTTCACCGGGTGCTGACTAGCTTTTTGCTCTGCTCACACAAGGTCCAAGGGGCGCCAGGCAGCCAGCTCCCCAGAAAATAAAACTTATTCGCCCCGCCCGCGGCTCCAAATGGCCGTTTTATTATTTATTTCCGTAACCGCGGGGCTCAGCCGCCTGTGCCAACCCCCACCGGCAGCCTCAAAACTCACGAATCTCCACCGTTCGGTCCACGCCGCCGGTCCGCGCAGATAGATGTCCCAAGCTTCTCACTCCACGCGTGCACAGCACAGACCCCCGGGCAGGACCCCGTCCCCAATCCGCCTTGCTCTGGGAGCTTGCAGTGTGCGCCCTCCTACACCAACGCCATCTTGCCCCTCCATTTTTTAAGATTCTGTTTCTCAAGAACAATTTTTTTTAAGAGCATATTTAATGTGCAAAATAAAAACATACGAAATGCCCAGTCATTAATGTAAAAACATTTTGATTTTGTATTCACTGTTATTTATATGCCTGAAGGACCATTTCAAAGTATAATTGGAGAAAATGAAAAACATACCTCCTCCTTAATGCAAAAACTCTCAAAGGAAAAGGTTATAAACCCTTTAACTTGAATGTTTGCTGTTTCAAATCTTGGTACCAAAAATTGTTCTTGACAGTGAATCAAGAACAATTTTTGGTACCAAGATGTATTATTCAGAGTTCTCTAGGGAAACAGAACTGACAGGAAATATCTGTAAATATTATGAGATTTTATAAAATTGTCTCATACAACCATGGGGATGCACATGTCCAAATCTGTAGAGAAAGCTGCAAGCCAAAAACTCTGATGAAGGTCCTTCATGAATTTTCCAGGAAAAACTGGCTGTCTGAAGTAGATATGGGAATTTTCTCTCTGACTACTGAAATACTTCTCTTTTTAAGGCCTTCAGATGATTGGATGAGATGCCTCTCAGTGCTGAAGGCAATCTCCTTAGTTGATTATAGATATAATCAGGCAATCAATTCACTGATTATTTAAGTCCATGATATGTTCTCACAGTACAATTTGGCCAGCACTTGCTTGACCAAACAACTGTGCACCATTACCTGGCCAAGTTGACACATGAGCCTAATTCATCACAATACTACAGAAATTGTGTGTAGAAAAAGGAAGCCCACCAAAATGTTAACAATAATTGCTTACATGGATGTCGGATTACATGTGATCTTTTTTCTTTATAAATTATTGAATTATTTGTAATGTTATTGCATTGCTCTCATAATAAAATAATAATAATGGTCTCTCCCCTAAAAATGATTCTTATTCTGCATAATATGACTGGATGTCACCATCATCCTTCTTATCTGAATGTTCTTTATTCCTACTATCAGCTGCTACTTTTCTTTTTACCCCAGTAAATGATCCCTTTATTGTACAGAATAAAGGTGTCCAGAAAGGGCAAATATCTTTGCCATGTACATAGTACAAACAGTCCAAAAGAACAGGGAAAAAGTCCCATCACAATCAGTCTCCCGGGGTAGGTGAAAACTGCTCTAGGTTGGGGCAGATAGATGGCAGGTCTGCACACTCCACTTAGCTCCTGAGAAAAGAACAATTCTATACTGTTTGAGTGTGGATTTTAATTTTTTTAAATTAGAGAAGTTGTAAGTTTACAGAAAAGTCATGTAAAAAATACAGTGTTCCCATATGCCCCCCTATTTTTAACACTTTGCATTAGCATGGTACCTTTGTTACAATTGATGAAATATTAAAATTGCACTATAAACTATAGTCTATGATTTACATTAGGGTGTATTTTTCCTATATACCACCATATTATTAACGCTATTAATAACATTTGTTATAATTGTTGAAAGAATATTTTTATATTTCTACTATTAATTATAACCCATTGTTTACCCTAGGGTACACTGTGTTGTACAAGCTTATGTTTGATCCTTTAAATTTTATTCTAGTAACATATAAACATGCTCCATTTCACTTGGCCTTTCTACTTTTCTCTAATCTCTGCTGTTGCTGTTGGAGAAGAATGGGATGGGATGAAAGAGAGAAGGAATACTCTGAGTATAGGCCACCAATGCCATATCTATCAGAGGGCAATATGATTTCACTCTGAGCTTAGATGAAACTATAACTTTATGATATTTTGGTTATACTTCCCCTACACTAGAGTATTTTAAATGTGTTGTACCAGAATCAGAAAATAAAGACTCAACTTTTCTACTATACTTAAGGATAAAACCACTTTAAACCTGCTTAGTCTATGAATCATACTTGCCACTAAGTGGAGCTATAGGCTCATGCATGAGAAATGTGTGGCATGTATTTAATTATTTTACAAAAATAGATATAGTGAGGTTCTTGGTGTTCTCCAAGAGTAATGGCAAAGAAGCAGGCCTATTTTCTCCCCAGAATTTCACTCACTTATTTAAAAGTTATGATTTAGAAGGGCTGGGTATGGTCACTTAGAATGGCTAGAATTAGTGATATATAATTTGGTGAAATTCAGCTCCATTATTCTATTTTATGCCATGTTATTTACAACCATTGCAGCATTATAGAATGTTGTCTTTTGATTAAAAATTCCAGCTTCCTGTGTTTCATTTGCTAGTCCTTTACTTATCCAAGATTATTGCAACTTTAATATAATAACTTTATACACCAGGAGATTGAAAAGGAAAAATGCCTTAAGTTTATATCATATTTGATACAATTTTCTTTAAATGGTTCATATTTATAATTGATAACTACATCATCTATGTTTTCAATATTTTAACTTTTCAATAATATTACCTTGAGAAGAGGTTCTTAACATGGGGGGGGGGCAATTATGGCCCCCTTATGCAAAACCTGGCAATATCTTGAGACATTTATGTTGTCACAACTAGAGGGATGCTACTGGCATCTAATGGGTAGAGGCCAGGTATGTTAGCAGGTGTCTTAGATTGCCAAAGGGTACCTGTGCAAAGTACCAGAAATAGGTTGGTTTTTATATAGGGGATTTGTTTGGGGTAAAATAAAGAGTACATTTATGCACATTCTTTTTTGTTGCCCTGTCATTAAATTCTGTCCAATGAGGTATAAGTAGAAGTGTCATGTGGCAGTTTACAAGAACCTTTCTTATAAAAGTGCGAGAGCTTGCATTTTGTTCTTTTTTCTTCATCCCTTCCTCTATCCTGCTGTCAGGAATGCAGTTGATGTCTCAGATCTGAGGATGAGGACCATACTCTGCATGGTGGAGCAGTGAGCTGGAGGAGCTTAAATTCTCTAAGACTGTTGATCAGTGGTCCCATGTCACCTCTGAACCATGAAGCTCCAGACTTTTATATGAGAGAGAAATAAATTTTCAATGTATTTAAGCAATGGTAATTTTGAACTTTTCAGTCATTTACCACAGATCCTAATCTTAGCTAACATAAGGATAATGTATTTTTCATATAGAGAAGCAAAGAACAGGAATGCAGTCAATCCTCAGACCCTATTGACAATCCAAAAATACTGCTTTCCCAGATGGTGTCACCCAGTCTGCAAGCCAATGGTGACTTTTACCCACAACTTTTCCCAGATACAGCTGAAAGATATCCAGGAATTCAGGTTTTTTTAGCACTACTAGGACAATGCTTCCTTGAGATAGTTATCCTAATGCCATGAACTAAATGTATTTTCACTTTGTAGCATGAATACCTTCTTACACATCTGACAGGGGAAGTAGACTGTGTTGACTAAACTTCATGGCAGTGCCATCCTTGATGCTAATATTAGATGCAATTAATCTCCTAAGAAAGAACTTGACCTATCTCTACAGTAATGATTTATATGCATAGAGACACATGGGGGAGGGCCCAACATAAGGGACTGCAGATTGAGTTGGTGTATTGTGTGTTGTGTTGGTGCAGATGATGACTCAGGAAAATTAAGTTTGGTCTTGAATAGTGAGGTTGCATAAATAAACACTGTCATTTGAACAAATAAGAGATCCGTGAAGGTGGGTAGTGGACAAGTTTGCCCCATTTGGTGGCAGCAACAACTAGCATTTACAGGTGGAGAATGTCAATCAGCAATAGTAATTACCTGAGTTATTGCAGTGACAGCCAGATAACAATGATGAGAATGGATGAGTATCGTATCTCCAGGTAAGAACAGCCTTGAAAACAGCCCAGGTGGAGTATGATTCAAATTTCATTGACTCTATTTGAGTTCCTAATAGGTTTAAGCCTCTCTTCCTGATGCTGATGACATAGCAGTTAACAAAAGAAACAAAATACTTTGCCCTCATGTAGATTATTCTCTAGCAGGGTGAGACGAAAATAAGAAAGATGAATAAGTAAATTACACAGTATTCTAGGAGAGGAAGTGTTATGGAATAAATTAAGTGAGGGGAGTGCTGGAACAGTTAGCTGCAATTTTAAATAAGGTGTTCAATGTGGGAACATGGCTGACTGATGGGGTAGACAGACAAAGCTAAGCTCTCACTAAAACAACTGAGAGGGAGCCAGGGGCTGCCTTGTTGACCTGCTTTGGGGTACAACAGTCCAGGATATTGCTCCACAACTCCCAGGAGACTCGGAGACAGAGTGGAAGAGGATGAAAGAGCAAGCTGTGAATTATTGATCCTCCTGGCTGCCAGAAAGAGCCACCCTCCCCCACCCCTGAGACACACTGAGCGTGGTTAAAACTGGTGAATTGTATCTGACTGAGAGAAGAACAGACTTCTTGCACCCTGCCAGCTCCTTTAGATACATATAGAGCAGGCAGGTGCTCTGGGTCATCTAAGACGGTGCTGGAAAGATAAGGAAGCCAAAGAAAAATCTTGAGTTTTTCCCCCTGTGGCTGGAAGTAGCACATATACTTCACCCTCAGGACAAAGAGCTTAGGTCAAGCGCTCTCCTCCAAAGGGAGTGTGATCGCAACCTCCTTGAGAGGAGGAAGTCTTTAGGAAGGTGAACAGTGGTTTCTTTGTGGTTATTTTAGCCAGCCAAGCCCCCCTTGGGTGTTGGAGGGGAACTGGATATAACAAGGATATGGGAGGGGATCTCCTCAGGTATTTTGTCACACCCAGCAACCTAGGTAAAGAAAGGAATTACATCAGAAAGGAGGCAGGGATCACTTCAGGCAGGCTGCCATGCCCAGCAGTCCAGATAAAGAGAGGAATTACATCAGATAGGAGGCAGAGATAACAGACTAAGCAGCAGGATTGCAGGGAATCTAACCTGCCCAAGGGAAAGGGGGCAGATAACCTTCAGAAAAGTACTCTAGTTTAGGAGACAGATTAGCCCAGTGGAAGAATTCTTGCCTAGCATATATAAGGTCCCTGGTTTGATCCCTAGTTCGTCTCTGAGGAGTGATACAGGGATAGCAGGCAACTAGCTGAAAGTTTATGACAGGAGACATATTGACATTCTCTTTGTATTATCTTTTCTTGGATCTCTCATTTAAAAATTTTTTTCCTTTTTTATTTTCCTTATTTTATTCACTAAAACCTGGCTTAAAACAAGCTGCAGAGTGATTGACTGGTGAAGAGCAGCAGCCTGAGAAGATCCCTTGGGGTCTAAGAGAGAAGGCTGTTTTTCCATGTTTATCTTTCTTTTGTGATTTTTTTTTTTTTTTTTTTTTTGGCTTTTGAAAGCAAGTAGCTACTGTCTTGTTTGCTTGTTATTGTGTTTCCCTTTCCTGTGTTGCTCTGTTTGTTTTTTCATTTTTCTATTTTGTTTACCTATTTTCTCTCCCTACCCTATATCTTTTCTCTCCGTCATCTTTATATTTTCTATTTTCTGTTATTGTTCTTTCATTCCACCTCCTATTGCTTGGTCTTCAATTTTTCTTTTTTTCATTTCTTTTTCCCTCCTACTTTCTCTGTTTTCTTTCTTTTTTTACTTCTTTTTTTTCTTCCTTTCTCTCTTTTAGTTTTTCTTTTCCCCCTTTCTCATCATTCTGGCCTTTTAAATAATTTTATATACTTTTCTCTATTCTGTTTTTTTATTCATTATTTCTATTCCACTTTTCTAATCTTATTCCTCTATACTTCTTACTCAGGTTAAATTATTCAGTTTCCTAGGTCTTGTACAGTCTTTCTTCTAGCTTTTACTATTATTATTACTATTATTCTTTTTCTCTTCCTATCTCTTCCTATTTCTCTAGTTCTAACATTCTTTTCAAGGGACTATAGACAAGAGCAAGGAAATAGAATAAGAGGAACAAAGTGTTGAAGTGAAACCTTACCACACTCAAAATAAATAAATAAATAAAACAATAGTGAGAGAAGATAATCAACTGATCAAACCCACCAAGAAAAACAGATGCCTAGACACCAACAAAAAATTACAACCCATACTAAGAAACAGGAAGACATGGCCCAGTCAAATGAACAAACTGAAAACCAGGAAGAGATCCAGAACATGGAACAACTAATCAGAGATGTTCAAACAAATATCATGAATCAACTTAATGAAGTGAAGGAAGAGATTAAGGATATTAAGAAGACACTTGGAGAACAAACTGAAGATATTGTAAACATACATAAAAAGATAATGGATATGATGGTGATGAATGGCACAATACAAGACATCAAAGTTACACAGGAAGCACAGAACAGAATATTTAAACAGGCAGAGGAAAGAATCAGTGATGTGGAGGACAATATATCTGAATCAGATAGTACAACAGATAGTTAAAAAGATAGAAAAAATCCAGCACAGACCTAGGGATTTGGACAACAAAAGGAAACACAGAAACATATGCATTATAGGCATCCTAGAGGAAGATGAGATGGAAAAAGGAACAGAAGGAGTGTTGGAGGAAATAATGGCTAGTAACTTCCTAACCTTATTGAGGGAGAGGAACATACAGGCCCAAGAAGCACAGCACACCCCAAACAGTATAAATCCCAAGAGGCCTACTACAAGACATACACTCGTCAAATGGTGCAATGCTTAAAACAAAAAGAGAATGCTGAAAGCAGTAAGAGAAAAGAGAACCATCACATACAATGGAAGCTCAGTAAGACTAAATGCTGATTTCTCATCTGAAACATGGAGGCAAGAAGGCAGTGGTATGAAATAGCTAAGGTACTAAAAGAAAAAAACTTCCAGCCAAGAATTCTCTGTCTATGAAAGCTGGCATTCAAAATAAGGGAGAGTTCAAAATATTCACAGATGAACAGAAATTAATAGTATGTCAATAAGAAACCTGCAGTACAAGAAATAATAAAGGGAGTTCTGCAGGTCAAAATGAAAAAACAACAGGAGAGAGAGAGAGATGGAGGAGAGTGTAAAAACAACTAAAAAAAAGTGAAATAAAAATAACATATAATATACATAAACCCAAAGAAAATATGGCTAATGTAATTCCTTGACAATAATAACACTGAATGTTAATGGATTAAACTCACCAGTCAAGAGACAAAGATTGGGAAGCGGCTGTGGCTCAATCAGTAGGGCTCCCGTTTACCATATGGGAGGCCCCGGGTTCGGTTCCCGGGGCCTCCTGGTGAAGGCAAGTCCGCCCGCACGGCGTGGTTAGCTGACCCAGCGAGCACAAGCAGCAAGGGGGGGATAAATGAATAAATAAATAAAATCTTAAAAAAAAAAAAAAAAAGAGACAAAGATTGGCAGAATGGATAAAGAAACATGACCCATCTATATGCTATCTATAAGAAACCCACATTAGACCCAAGGATGCAAGGGGGCTGAAAGTGAATAGTTGTAAAACAATTTCACAAGCAAACAACCAAAAAAGGGCTGGAGTAGCTATACTATTAGAAAAAATAGACTTTTAACGTAACACTATTGTAAGAGAGAAAGACAGACACTATATAATAATAAAAGAGGAATCTTTTCAAGAAGAAAGAACAATCATAAACATTTATGCACTTAACCAGGGTGCCACAAATTAAATGAGGCAAAAACTGGAAAAACTAAGTGGAGAAATAGATGCCTCTACAATTATAGTGGGGTCTTTAATACACGTTATAACCATTAGACAGAACATTCTGACAGAGACTCAATAAAGAGACAAAGACTTTGAATAATACCTTAGAATATCTGGACCTAATAGATATATATAAAACACTACACTCAAATACAGCAGGATATGCATTCTTCTCAAGTGCACATGGATCATTCTCCAAGAGAGACCACAAACTAGACCACAGAACAACTCTCAAAGAATTCAGAAAGATTGAAAATACTAAGTAAGATCTCTGACTACAATAGAATGAAACTGGAAATCAGTAAGGGCCAGAGAACCAGATTAGGCACAAAGATACTGAAGTTGAAACAACACACTATTAGACAAACAATGGGTCAAGGAGAAAATCTGAAAAGAAATCAGTAACTACCTTGAAATGAATGAAAATTACAACATAACATATCAAAACCTATGAGACACAGCAAAAACTATACCGAGAGGGATATTCATAGTCATAAATGCATATATCAAAAAGAAGAAAGAGCTAATATCAAAGATCTAACTGCATACCTGGGGGAATTAGAGAAAGAACAACAAATTAACCCCAAAGGAAGAAGAAAGAAGGAACTAAGAAAGATTAGAACAGAACTAAATGAATTTGAAAATAAAGAAACTCTAGAAAAAAAATAAACAAAATCAAAAGCTGGTTCTTTGAGAAGATCAGTAAAATTGACAAACCTTAGCTAGACTAACAAAGAAAAAGAGAGAGAATATGCAAATACACAAAAGAAGAATTGAGGAAGGGGATATCACCACTGACCTGGGATAGAGAAACTTGGCCTGTGAGAAGGTGGAGTCAGGCAATTGAACTAGTTCCATGCAGAAAACTAGCAAAATTTCAGCTCTCTTAAGGGAGCCAGGCAGTAGTAAGGGCTTAATAAGTTTCCAAGAGACTATATAGGGTCCCCTGGGAGGAGGGAGTGGTCTAGAAGAGGGTTGAGAATCATTTCTGGGCAGTGAATTCAGTCACCAGGGTCACATTTGAATTTCAAAAGGGAATTCAACCTGACCAGAGAGGAGACAGGGGATCTGCTCACACAGCTTATTGAATCCTGCCGCCCTAGGAGAGTCAAACCTGCCCAATGGAAAGTGACTGGATAGCTTTCTGAAGAGCTAACTGACCCAATGAGAAAGTTTAGCTCAGTGGAGAAGTTTCCATCTTGAATATATGAGGTCCCTAGTTCGATTTCTTCTAGAGTAGTGATCCACAGGGATATCAAACATCCAGCTGCTACTTTAGGACAGGGAAAGCATAGACATTATTTTTGTATTAGGTTCCCTTGGGTCCCTTATTTTTCCTAAAAACAGGTTACTTTAAAAAATTTAACTTAGCTTACTCACTAAAACCCACTTCAAAACCTGCAGAGAGAAGACTGCAGAGTAATTGATTGATAAACACCGGCAGCCTGAGAAGCTTCACAGTACCCTAAGAAGGATCACTGTTCTTCCTTAGTTTTTGTTTGACTCCTTGCTTATGTGATTGTTTTTTTTTTTTTTTCTTGTTTTTTTTTTTCCCTCTTTTCCTCCCCCACCCCCTTTTTTAAATTAGGTGCTTGGCTTGTTTCTTCTTTGCTGTGCTTCTTCTTCCTTGATTTCCCATTTTCTGTGTATACTGATTTTGTCTACCAACACTATCTCTTTTCCTTCCTTCATCTTTCTATCTTCTGTTTCCTGATGTGGTTCTTACATTCCACCTTTATTTATTTATTCCTCATTTTTTCTGGTTTCTATTTCTACCTTGTCTATTCTGTTTTCTTTTTTTTATTATTATTAGTTTTTTTCTTTTTTCTTTTCTCTACTTTTTTTATCTCTTCTCATCATTCTGGCCTTTTAAATCATTCTATATATTTTTCTCTATTCAGTTTCCCATTTCATTGTAGGTAATCCATTTTTTAAAATTCCTATTGCTCTACACTGCTTACATGACTTAAATATTCATTTTACTAAGTCATATATGATCCCTCTTCTAACTTTTACTATTATTATTACTATTATCCTTTTGATTTTCTTACCTCTTCCACTTTCTCTGGCCCTAATCTTTTCCCTTCAAGGGAACATAGAAAACAACAAGGAAATAGGTCAAGAAGAACAAAGTGTCAAAGAGGAAACTTAATAAACACAAAACAGCAGCTAAATAAAACTCTAGAATAGAGAAAGAAGCTAATCAACTGCATAATCCCATCAAGATAAAAAGATGACCAGAGGGCAAAAAAAAATTATAAACCATATTGTATTAGTCAGCCAAAGGGGTGCTAATGTGAAATACCAAAAATGGGTTGGTCTTTATAAAGGGTATTTATTTGGGGTACAAGTCCACAGGTACCAGGCCATAAAGTGTTAAGTTGCTTCTCTCACCACAGTCCATTGCCACGTGCAGCAAGACGGCTGCTGGTGTTTGCCAGGGTTCAGTCTTCTTGGGTTCCTCTCTTCCCGGGGCTGCATTTCTCTCTGGGCTTAGCTCCTGTTTTCTCCACAAGGTCAGCTGTAGACGATCAGGCGAATGGCTCGCTTCTCTTCTCCTGGGGCCTTGTTTCCAACATCAAAGATGCTTCTCAAAAAGACTGCTTCAACTCTGTTCTTGCTTTGCCTTTTATATTCAATTCCCCACCCACCAAGGGGTGGGGCTCAACGCCCTACTGATGTGGCCCAGTCAATGCCCTAATCATAACTTAATCATGCCAGATTAACAGATAAGTTTACAAGCATGATCCAATTATATTTTTGGAATTCATAATTACATCAAACTGTCCAACAGCCACACATACTAAGAAACAAGAAGATATGGCCCAGTCCAATGAACAAATTAAAAACCAGGAAGAGATGCAAAACTTTGAACAACTAATCAAAGTTGTCCAAAGAAATATCATGGACTAACTTAATGAACTTAAGGGAGAGAATAAGGATATTAAAAAGACACTGGGAGAAATTACTGAAGAAATTGTAAACATATATAAAATGATAATGGATATGAATGGCACAATCCAAGAAATCAAAAAGACCCTGGAAGCACATAGCAGCAGATTTGAACAATCAGAAGAAAGAATTAGCAATGTGGAAAGCAGTACATCTGAAATCAAACAGATAGTATATCAGATAGATAAAAAGATAGAAAAAATCCAGAAGGGACTTAGGGATTTGAATGACAACACAAAACACACAAACATATGCATTATAGGCATCCCAGAGGGAGAAGAGAAGGGAAAGGGGATAGAAGGAGTGATGAAGGAAATAATGGCTGAAAAATCCCCAACGCTACTGAAGGTGATGGATGTACATGTCCAGGAAGCACAGTGCACCCCAAACAGTATAAATCCTACATGGCTTACTCCAACACATATACTTGTCAATCGGTCCAATGCTCAAGACAAAATACTGAAGGTAGCAAGAGAAAGAAAACCATCACATACAAGTGAAGCTCAATAAGATTAAGTGCTGATTTCTAATCTGAAATGATGGAGGCAAGAAGGCAGTGGTATGACATAGTCAAAGTATTAAAGAAAAAACTTCCAGCCAAGAATTCTCTATCCAGGAAAGCTGGCATTCAAAAATGATGAGGAGCTCAAAATATTCACAGACAAACAGAAATTAAGAGAGAATGCCAATAAGAAACCTGCCCTTCAAGAAATATAGAAGAGAATTCTGCAGGCTTAAAGGAACAAAACAGGACAGAGAGAGCGTTGGAGGAGAGTGTAAGAACAACTAAAAGACAAAAAGAAAATAAAAACAACATATAACATACATAAACCCAAAGAAAATATGACTAATGTAAGTAATTCCTTGAGAGTAATAACACTGAATGTTATTGGATTAAACTCACCAGTCAAGAGACACACACGGGCAGAATGGATAACGAAATATGACACATCTATATGCTGGAAACCCACCTGAGACCCAGGGATACAAGGAGGCTGAAAGTGAATGGCTGGAAAACAATTTTACAAGTAAACAATAACCAAAAAAGGGCAGGAGTAGCCATACTAATATCAGACAAAATAGACTTTAAATGCAAAACTATTGTAAGAGACAAAGATGGACACTATATATTAGTAAAAGGGGCAATTTTTCAAGAAGAAAGAACAACCATAAACATTTATGCACCTAACCAGGGTGCCTCAAAATACATGAGGCAAATATTGGAGAAACTAAGTGGAGAAATAGATGCCTCTACAATTATAGTGGAGGGACTTTAATACACCATTATCACCATTAGACAGAATATCTCAACATAAAATCAATAAAGAAACAAAGACTTAATGAGACATTAGAAGATCTGGAGCTAATATGCATATACAGAACACTACACCCTAATACAGCGAGATATACATTCTTCTGGAGTGCACATGGATGGTTCTCCAAGATAGACCACATGCTAGGCCACAGAAAAATTCTCAATGAACTCAGAAAGATTGATCTTAGGCAAAGTAATTTCTCTGACCACAATGGAATGAAGCTGGAAATCAGTATGGGCCAGAGAACCACATTAGGCACAAAGATATGGAAGTTAAACAACACACCCTTAGACAAACAGTGGGTCAAGGAGGAAATCTCAAAAGAAATCAGTAACTACTTGAGACAAATGAAAATGACATATCACAACATATCAAAACCTATGGGATGCAGCAAAAGCTGTACTGAGAGGGAAATTCATAGCCATAAATACATTATCAAAAAGAACAAAGAGCTAAAATCTAACAGCTAACTGCACACCTGGAGGAATTAGAAAAAGAACAGAATGCAACCTAAAAGGAAGTAGAAAGAAGGAAATAACAAAGATTAGAGCAAAACTAAATGAAATATAAAATAAGAAAGCACTAGAAAAAATAAAAAATAACAAAAGCTGCTTCTTTGAGAAGATCAATAAAATTGACAAACCCTTAGCCAGACTAGCAAAGAACAAAAGAGAGAAGATGCAAATACACAAAATAAGAAATGAGGAAAGGGATATCACCACCGACCCCACAGAAATAAAGATTATTGTAAGAGGATACTTTGAAAAATTATATGCCAACAAGAAGCATAATTTAGAGGGAACGGACACATTCCTAGAAACACATAAGCAGCATACACTGACGAAAGAAGAACTTGATGAACTCAACAGACCAATCACAAGTAAAGAGATAGAATCAGTCATCAAAAACCTCCCAACAAACAAGAGGCCAGGACCAGAGGGCTTCACAGGTGAAATTTTCCAAACATTCTGGAAAGAACTAACACCAATCCTGCTTAATCTCTTCCAAAAATAGAAGTAGAAAGAAAAAAGCCTAACACTTTCTATCATGCCAACAATACCCTAATATTAAAGCCAAACAAAGCTGCCACAAGGAAGGAAAATTACAGACCAATCTCTCTAATAAGCCTAGATGCTAAAATCCTCAACAAAATTCTTGCTAATCGTATTCAACAACACATCAAATTATATAACATGACCAAGTGGTTTCATCCCGGGTATTCAGGGATGGTTCAACATAAGAAAATCAATGTAATTCCCCACATAAAGAGATCAAAAGAAAAAAAATCACATCATCATCTCTATAGATGCAGAAAAAGTATTCAACAAAATACAGCACCCTTTCCTGATAAAAACGCTGCAAAAATAGGAATAGAAGGAAACATTCTGAACATGATAAAGGGCATATATGAAAAACACACAGCTAACATCATATACAATTGTGAAATCCTAAAAGATTTCCCTCTAAGATCGGGAACAAAACAAGGATTCCCACTATCACCGCTCCTATTTAACATTGTCTTAGAAGTACTTGCTCGAGTACTGAGGCAAGAAAAAGATATAAAAGGCATCCAAATTGGAAAGGAAGAAGTAAAAATTTCACTATTTGCAGACGACATGATCCTATACATATAGGATATACATATACATATAGAAATCTACAACAAGGCTTCTAGAGCTTATGAATGAATTAATTGAAATTGCAGGCTCTAAGATCAATGCTCAAAAACCAGTAGCATTTCTGTACACCAGTAACTCGCAATCTTAGGAGGAAATCAAGAAAAAATATCATTTACAACAGTAACTAAAAAAATCAAATACCTAGAAATAAACTTAACTATAGATGTAAATGACTTACACACAGAAAACTACACAACATTGTTAAAGGTACACAAAGAAGACTTAAATAAATGGAAAAATATTCCTTGTTCATGAATAAGAGGACTAAACATTAAGATATCTATCCTACCCAAACTAAGGTACATATTTAATGCAATCTGAATAAAAATCAACACAGCATTATTTACGAATTGGAAAAACTAACTATGAAATTTATTTGGAAGGGCAAGATGCCCTGATCATCCAAAAACATATTGAAAAAAGAAAAGTGAAATCAGAGGAATCCCACTACCTGACTTTAAAGCATACTACAAAGCTACAAAGTTCAAAACTGCATGGTATTGGCACAAGGATAGACATATTGACCAATGGAACCGAATTGAGGGCTCTGATACAGATCTTCACATATACAGTTATCTGATATTCTACAAGGCCATCAAACCCAGTCAACTGGGAGAGAATGGCCTCTTCAACATATGGTGCTTGGAAAACTGAATATCCATATCCAAAAGAATGAGAGAGGAACACCATCTCACACTTTATATAAAAGTCAACTCAAAATGTATCAAAGATCTAAATATAAAAGCCAAGACCATAAAGACCTTGGAAGATAATATAAGGAAGCATCTACAGTAACTTGTAATAGGAAATGGTTTCATGAACTTCACACCCAAAGCACGAGCAGCAAAAGAAAAAATAGATAAATGGGATCTCCTCAAAACTGAAAACTTTTACACCTCAAAGGACGTTGTCAAGGAAGTAAAAAGGCAGCCTACCAAATCGGAGAAAATATTTGGCAACCATATATCTGATAGGAGCCTAATATTCAGCATATTTAAAGAAAGCCTACACCTCAAAAATAAAAAGACAAACAACCCATTTAAAAAATGGGCAAGCGACCTAAAAAGACACTTCTCCAAAGAAGAAATACAAATGACTAAAAAGCACATGAAACAATGCTCAACATCACTAGCTATTAGGGAAATGCAAATCAAAACTACATTGAGATACCATCTTACACCCATTAGAATGGTGGCCATTAAAAATCAGAGGACTATAAGTGTTGGAGAGGATGTGGAAGAATGGGAACCCTCATCCACTGTTGGTGGGAATGTAGAATGATCCAGCCAATGTGGAGGACAGTTTGGCAGTTCCTCAAAAAACTAATTATTGAACTGCCATATGACCCAGCAATTCCACTCCTGGGTATATACCCAGAAGAATTGAAAGCAAAGACATGAACAGATATATGCACACCGATGTTCATAACGGCATTATTCACTATTGCCAAAAGTTGGAATCAACCCAGGTGCCCAGCAACAGATGAATGGATAAACAAAATGTGGTACTGCATGCAATGGAATATTACTCAGCAGTAAGAAGGAATACAGTGCTAATACATGGGATAGCATGGATGAAACTTGAGGACCTTATGTTGAGTGAAGCAAGCCAGGCATTGAAGGATGAACAGTACATGACCTCACTGATATGAATTAAACAAATTGAACAGACACAGAGGGCTTTTGTCTGGAAGATAGGTTTACAGGAAATAGAAAGGGAGAAGAGGGTTATGAGCTAATACCCATACAGACATTATCTATGGTAAGGTGAAAGTATGTAGTTGCGTATTGAAGGGATATGAAAGGAGGGTAGTGATATTCTTGGTTTGGGTGGTGCAGGTTTGTCACGTGTGTGTTGGAAGGGTGGGTTGGAAGGTCCAGGGAACTATGGGGGAGGGTTGGGAGAGGGACCAGGTGAACACTGGGGATTTGCGGGTATGTTGTTGAAACTACAATGTTGAGAAAACTCCATTGGCATTATGATAAGAAAGTGTTACTGGTTTAGGGTGTTGAATGGGGGGCACATTTGGGACAGGGTGCACCTGGGACAGTCTTCTAGAGAATTTGCGAGTGACCATTTTGTCATAGTGTGCTGTGTTAGTGAGGAGAGACCCACATAATGAGTGGGAAGGAATTGGACTCCCATGCTGGGGAGGCCTGATACATTCTGAAACATAGGGGGGGAATGTCTCTCGAGAGCATGGGCAGTTCCTAATAGGGGAGGACAGATTAATGTGTCCAGCCCTCAGCGTTGCTGCAAGTATCTAATAATCTTGTCCTTCAAGGAGTGAAGCCTGGTGGTCTCCATGGGCCCTAGGGGAGGGGAGAGAGGAATAGAAGAGATGGAAGAGGGGGTATGGGGGGCAATGGAAGTGTTCTGCATCATCATGCAATGATGGGTACAGGCCATGTTAAATTTAATAAAAAATTATAAAAGTGTTTGGTCTAAACTGTGAGCCATAATGTAAACCATTGACCATGGTTGGTAGCTATGTTTCAATATTTATACATTAGTTTAAGAAATGTACCATCCACATATAGAAAGATTATTAATAGGGAAGGGGGAGAACGAGGAGGATGTTAGGTATATGGGAGTCCCCTATATTCTGTATTTAACCTTACTGTGACCTAAAACTTCTTTGAAGACAGTATAAAAAAAAGGTAAGACACTGGGGAAGAAATGGAAGAAAATGCCACTGTACATACAGGACAACTGATATTACAGTGATGAAAGGAAAAATGTAAAAAAAATAGTTTATTTTATTTTTTTACTGTTTTTCATTTTTTAATACCCCAATCTTTTTTATGTTATTTTAACTTTAATTTCTCTATTATGTACTGCATTTCTTTTTTTTTTTTTTTTTTTTTTATCGGGAGGTCCCGGGGATCAAACCCAGGTCCCTCCATATGGGAGACGGACGCCCAACCAGTTGAGCCACATCCGACCCTGTACTGTATTTCTTATGTTTAAACCTATCATTATTATTTCATTTTCCTATTAATCAAATTTGTCAATATTCTTGGCTTCATTTTTTAAGAGGTTTTGGATCACAGAAGGGTTACAACTATGGCAGAGGAGGATCAATGAGGTGGGGTGTCAGTGATGGGAGATACATGGGAAAAAGTTTACCTGGGCATACATATAAGGTATACAAATATGTTCAAATGTTCATGGAGCATTGCAACAGTGGGTGGAGATTCACACAACAACTGAAAGATTATTGAATTCCCATCCTGGGGAGATCTGCCACATTCTGAAATGGATCAGCAACAACCCGCCAAGTGCAGGGGCAAGGACTAGTGAAGAAGGATGGTCCATTGATAGGCCCTTGATGTTGATGACTATGCTTGCAAGCATTTTGCTCTTGAATTTGCAGCTTATCCTAGTGTTAGAGAGTTCCTAAGATTTACCTCCTGAAAGCATCCATATTGTTCAATTGTGGCCTCTCTCTAAGCCAAACTCAGCATATAAATGTATTATCTTCCACCCAGCATGGGACATGATTCCCGGGGATGAGCCTCCCTGGCACCAAGTGATTACTACCAAGATGGGTTGGTGATACAACTGGTAAAAGACCTTGAATAACATGGAGAAAAGGTAAAGGCAAATGACTGTATGTGGTTAAGAGACTTCAAAGTGAGTCGGGAGATCATCAGAGAGGTAACACTTATTCATGTCTCAGCAGGATCTCATAGATGGCCAAGGTAGATACTACCCCAAATAGTGGAGATCCTAAGGGCTCTGGAGACACCCAGGACCTACATTCATGGCAGATAGCTCTGGAGTTTGGTGCCTTGCCAGTGGTCCTACTCTGGAGTTTGTGTTCCCAAGTGTGACAGAGTTGGACTCAGATATGACTTCTCTACACATGCCTCACCTGTCCCTTTTATTAGAACCTTATAGGTGGTGCTGGTGTTGGTAGGTGTGCATCCAAGATAGCTTTAATCTCTGGGCTATCCATGTGCCAGCTGGGCCCTGAAATTCATTGGAGTTGCAATACCTACTCTCCAGTTCATTGGACTCATCCAAGACAACTAACAAGGAGATGATGATGGACAACGAACATCCCAAGGAACCAAGAGAGTCTACAACTGCAAGCAAGAAAGTCCCATCCACCTGCTCCATGGGATCAAAGCCTCCTCTCAACTAGAGGTGGAGTGGGCAACACCATCCCAGAATCCTCAGGATTGGGGAATGAACTATGGACTAAAGTAGACTTACTGGTGTTCTACTATAGACTTATTGTGATTCTAGCAATTGAAGAAACTATATCATTCATGTGGAGGCAGTGGCCACTAGAGGTTCTGAGGGCAGGGAGACGGAAATACAGGTGAAATATGGGGGGCATTTGGAAGACGTGGAAATTTTCCTGAATGACATTACAATGACAGTTATGGGCCATTACATATCTTGCCATAACCTACAAAATTGTGCAGGAGAGAGTGTAAACTACAATGTAAACTATAACTCATGCTTAGTGGCAATGCTCTAAAATGTTTTCATCAATTGTAACAAATATACCTCACTAATGAAAGATGCTGTTAATGTGGAAAAATGTGGAAGGTGTAGTAAGCGGTGCATATGGGAATCCCCTATATTTTTATGTAACATTTATGTAATCTAAATACCTTTTTTAAAAAATAAAAAATATATTTTTAAAAAAGAAAAAGCTTTCAGCCTTTCCCCATTAATTATCCTGTTAGCTGAGAGTTTTTCATGTACTTTATCAGGTTGAGGAAATTCCCTTCTATTCCTGATCTATTGGTGGGTTTTGTCAAATAATTTTTTTTCACCTATTGAGATGCTCATGTAATTTTCTTCATTCCACTAATATGGTGCATTACATTGATTAATTTCTAAATTTTGCGTTCCTGAGATAAATCCCAAGTGGTCATGAAACATCCTTTTACTACGTTGCTGGATTCAGCTTGCTAGTGTTTTGCTAAAGATTTTTAAATTTATACTCATAATGGATATTGGTCTTTTCCTTTCCTTTCCTTTCCTTTCCTTTCCTTTCCTTTCCTTTCCTTTCCTTTCCTTTCCTTTCCTTTCCTTTCCTTTCCTTTCCTTTCCTTTCCTTTCCTTTCCTTTCCTTTCCTTTCCTTTCCT
>JAKSZT010054498.1:5894664-5992460 GCA_026826555.1 Tolypeutes matacus | reverse complement strand
CCCTCCCCTCCCCTCCCCTCCCCTCCCCTCCCCTCCCTTTTCTTTCCTTTTCTTTTCTTTTTTTTTCTTTTCTTTTCTTTTCTTTTCTTTTCTTTTCTTTTCTTTTCTTTTCTTTTCTTTTCTGTGAAGTCTTTGGTTTAGTGAATGGGCTCCATATCGATTAGGACGTGTTCCATCATCTTCTATTTTTTTAAAAGCTTGAGAGGGATTAATGTTCATTCATCTTTAAATGTTTGGTAGAATTCACCAGTGAATCCATATGGTCATGGAGTTTTCTTTGTTGGGAGTTTCTTTATTTCAGATGCAATCTCTTTAGTATTATAGGTCTGTTCAGATTTTTCTGGTTCTTCCTTTTTTTTTCATTTTTCATTTTTACTTTTATAGAAGCTTTAGATTACATAAATGTTTCATAAAAGTATAGGGGATTCCCATATTCCCAAACCCTCCCCCCTCCCCACCTTTCCCACATTAACAACATCCTTCATTAGTGTGGTACATTTGTTTCAATTGATGACCACATATTGAAGCACTGCTACTAACCATGGACTATAGTTTACATTACAATTTACACTCTGTCCCACAGAATTTTGTAGGTTATGACACAATATATAATGGTGGGTATCCATCTTTGCAATGTCATGCAGGACAATTCCAATGTCCTGAAAATTCCCCCATATTACATCTATTCTTTCCTCTCCCTCCCCTCAGAACCTCTGATGGTCACTGCCTTTATATCAATGATAAAAGTTAAGGCCCACCAATGGTGTCCTGATTTCACAGGATTGTGTGTCTTGCCTATAGTATGCAGATGTCTCTAGAGCCCTGTGGCAGTTTGATATAGTTATGAATTCCAAAAATAGATAGGGATTATGCTTGTACACTGGTCTGTTCATCTGGGTGTGATTAAGTTATGATTAGGGCTTTGATTGGGCCACATCAGTAGGCCATTGAGCCCTGCCCCTTGGTGGGTGGGGTCTCAAAGATAAAAGACATGGCAAAGGATAGAGTTGGAGTTTTTGAGTTGGAGTTCTGATGCAGAGTCTTGAGCTGGAGCCCTGAGACATAAGCATACAGAGGAGCTTGGTTGTGAGGAAGGAGAGAAGGCCCTGGTAAAAGAGATGAGCCATTCACCTGATAGCTCACAGCTGGCCTTGTGGATGAAACAGAGGAGCTGGGCATGGAGAGAAATGGAGCTCCAGGAAGAGAGGAACCCTAGAAACCTGAACCCTGGCAAGCATCAGCAGCTGTTTTGCTCCAACACATGGCAACTGACTTTGGTGAAGGAAGTAACTTATGCTTTATGGCCTGGTAACTGTGGGCTTCTACCCCAAATAAATACCTTTTATGAAAGCCAACCAATTTTTGGTATTTTGCATTAGCACCCGTTTGGCTGACTAATACAAGCTCTCAGGCTTACCCTTGTTTAAGGCTTTGTTTACTGTGTCTAGTAGAGAGATCTACCTGAGACATGCTTAAGCATAACATCTGGAATGACTTCCTGAGTCATCTTGAAATTTCTTAGCTGTAAAAACTCTGTTGTACTTATTTTTCCCCCTTTTGATCAAGGTCTTTTTTCCAAACATCACTGGTTGGTGCTAGGTAATAATCCCTTGGTACCAGGGAGATTCATGCCCAGGAGTCATGTTCCATGCTTCAGCAAAGGTAGTGAGTTTATTTGCTGAGTTTGGCTTAGAGAAAGGTCGCATTTCAGTAACAAGGAAGTTTTCAGGAGCTAACTCCTTAGGCAATAGATATTATTAGGCTAAGTTTAAATTTTACTAGAATAAGGTTCTGAAGTACAGACATTAATATCAAGGGCTTGGCATCTTGGTCTGCTTTCTTTTATTAGGCACTGCCTATATACTCTACAGATTCTTACCCCTTTATTAGATATCATAGCAGGACTCCCCAGAATGAGAATTTAATATTTTGTTGGTTATTGTGTGAGTCTCCACTCACTGAGTTAACACCCTATAACCACATGAACACATTCCTATTCCATAAAGACATATCCCAAGTGCACCCTTACCCCACACCCCACCACCACCAACATCCTGCACCACTGACCCTCCCCTGCCATAGTTGCCAAAAGAACACTCCCTCAATTGTATTCTTAACCACAGTTGAGGTGATCATTGTACCTGGTGTGAGGTAAGGGTTCTCATTCTTTCTTTCCTTTTTTTTTTTTTCTTTTTGCAAATGGAGATACAGGTTTCTCAGCACCATTTGTCGAAGAGACTATTCTTTCCCAATTAAGTAGTCTTTGGAATCTTGTAAAAAAGCATTTGGCCATAAATGTGAGAGTTGATTTTTGAGCCCTCAATTTTATGCCATTGGTCTACACATCTATTCTTGTGCCAGTACCTCCTGTTGTTTTGGTTACTGTGGCTTTGCAATAAGTTTTAAGAGCAGAACGTGTGAGTCCCCCAACTTTATTCTTCTTTTTCCTTCGGCATAAATTTGAAAATTGGTTTTTCCATTTCTGCAAAGAAGGTTCTTGGAATTTTTATTTGGAGTGCTTTGAGTCTCTAAATTGTTTTGGGTTATATTGACATCTTAAAGGAATTTATTCTTCCAATCCATGAATATGGAGTATCCTTCCAATTATTTGGTCTTCTATAGTCTCTTTTAACAATGCTTTGTAGATTTCTATGTACAAGGCTTTACATCATTTCTTTGATTTAGTCCTACATATTTGATTCTTTTTATTTCTATTGTATATGGAATTTTTTCTTGATTTCTTCTTCCAATGGTTTATTGCTTGTGTGTAGAACACCACTGATTTTTAAGAGTAGATATTGTATCCCACCACTTTGCTTAATTCACTTATTATCTCTAAGAACATTTTTCAGGATTTTCTGTATATAGGATCATGCCATCTGCAAATAGGGAAAGTTGAACTTCTTCCTTTCCAATTCAGATACCTTTTAATTCTTTTTCTTACCAAATTACTCTGGAAAAAAACTTTAATTACATTGTTGAATAACAGTGATGACAGTGGGCATCCTTGTCTTGTTTCTAATCTTAGGAGGAAAGATTTCATTCTTTCACCATGAAATATGATGTTAGCTGTGGGCTTTTCATATATGCCCTTTATCATATTAAGGAAATATCTTTCTGTAAGTTTTTTTTTTTATTATTAAGAAGTGGTGCTGGATTTTGTCAAAGGCCTTTTCTGCATCAATTGAGAAGATGATGTGTATTTTTTTCTTTATATGTTAATATGGTCTATTACATAAATTGATTTTTATGTCGAACCACCCTTGTATAGCTGGGATAATTACGATTTGATAATGGTTTATCATTCTTTTAATAGATGTTGGGTTTTGTTTGCTAGTGTTTTGTTGAGCATTTTTGCATATGTATTCATAGATGCAGTATCAAGAGATATTGGTGTGTAGCTTTATCTTCTTGTAGTATCTTTATCTGGATTTGTTATAAGGGTGATGTTGGCCTCAGAATGACTTAAGGAGTGTTGCCTCCTCTTCAATTTATTGCAATAGTTTGATCAGAATCTGGAGATAAGTTTTCTAGTAATACTTGGTAGAATTCACTGTGAGACCATCTGTTTCTGGGATTTTCTCTGATTTTGAGGTTTTTTATTACTGATTCAATCACTTTACTAATAATTGGTTTGTTGAGATCTTCTCTATCCTCTTGAATCAATGTAAGTAGTTTGTGTGTTTCAAAGAATTTGCCCATTTCATCTAAGCTAGCTAACTTTGTGTCATACAGTTGTACATAATATCCACTTATCATCCTTTTTATTTCAGTGGGGTTGGTAGTAATATCCCCAAGATCATTTCTGATTTTCATTATTTGGATCCTCTTTTTTTTGTCTTTGTCAATGTAGTTCAAAGATTTTCAATTTTATTGATATTCTCAAACACTAACTTATTGGTTTTTTTAGCCTGTATTTTTTGTTGTTGTTGTTTTGTTTTGTTTTCTATTCCATTTATCTCTGCTCTAATCTTTATTATTTCCTTCTTTCTCCTTGCTCTGGGCTTAGTTTGCTCTTTTTATTCTAGTTCCTCCAGTTTTAAGGTTAGATCTCTGATGTGAACTCTTTTTTAACATAAACAGAGCTATAAATTTCCCTCTGATTACTGCCTTTCCTGAATCTCATAAATTTTGGTATGTTGTATTTTCATTTTAATTCACCTCAAGATATTTCATAATTTCACTTCTGATTTCTTCTTTAACCCATTGGTTGTTGATCAGTATGTTGTTTAAATTCCATATTTGTGAATTTTCCATTCTTCTCTGTGTTATTGATTTCTAACATCATTCTGTTATGGTCAGAGAATATACATTGTATGATTTCAATATGTTCATATTTATTTACATTTCTTTTGTGACCCAAAATATGGTTTATACTGGGGGATGATCCATGTGCACTCGAAAAAAAAATGTGTATTCTGCTTTGGTTGGGGGCAGTATTCAGTATTCCATATATTTCTGTTATATCTAGTTGTTTTAGTGTATTACTCAAGTACTGTATTTTCTTACTGATCTTCTCACTAGATGTTCTATCCATTATTGACAGTGCTGTGTTGAAATCTTCAACACTTAATGTAGGACCATCAACTTCTTCCTTCAAATATATAAGTATTTGCTTCATATATTTTGAGGCTTTGCTGTTTGATGCATATATATTTATGATTGTTACATCTTCCTGTTGAATTTTCCCTTTTATCAGTATATAATGGCCATCGGTTCTTCATAAGTATTTTTTACTTAAAGCCTATCTTATCTAATAGTAGTATAGTGACCTTGGCTCTCTGTTGGTTAATACTTGCATGATATATTTTTCCATCCTTTCACCATCAACCAACTTGTGTCTTTGACTTTAAGGTGAAACTCTTGCAAACAGCCAATAGCTGGGCCATGCTTTTTAATCCAGTTGCCAATCTTTGCCTTTTTATTGGAGAGTTTAATCCATTTACATTTAAAAATACCACTGATAATACAGGACTTTCTTTTTCTATTTTGCTATTTAGCCCTTCCAAGTCTCGTATCTTTATTCCCACATTCCATTAATGCTTATTTTTATATTTATTTGCTTTCTTGTGTTCTCCCTTACAGAGTGACTTCTCATTTCTATATGGAAATATTTTTTATCTATTTTCCTTGTGGTTACCATTGGGTTAAAATTTAACATCTTAGAAGATGGCAGCAGAGCAAGGAACTCCAAGAGTCAGCTTGCCCTACAGGGCAGTTAGTAATCAGCCAGAGGTATTGAAACCACCTGTTTGGGGGCCCCAAGAAACCGGAAGAGGATCCTGCAACAACCTTTTGAAGAACAGAAGGAGGATACTGTCCATCTGCATTGAAAATTTGTCAGTAGAGCACTCCACACCACTGAAGCTGCTGCCCATCCCCCACTGGTTGTTTAAGCTGCTGAGAAGCTATTCCTTGCCTGGGGTTGGAATCTCTGAACAGCTAAAGTTTGAACCTGTCCAATTGGAAAGACACCGGTGGCTGCCATTTTGATTCCACCCCTAGCATGAGGGGAAACAAGGCTGATTGAAAATCACAATGAAGCTAGGGACCAGCTTCGTTTAACCCAGGTTGGATTGCAGTCCTAGCTTAACCTCCAACCCCACCTCCAGCAGGGAGGATGCTAGCACCACTTTCTCCAGAGACTGCAGTCACTTTCAGCCCACATGGACTATTTTTATTTTATTTTTTTAAGATTTTTTATTTATTCATTCATTTATCCCCCCCTTGCTGCTTATGCTCGCTGGGTCAGCTAACCACGCCGCGCGGGCGGGCTTGCCTTCACCAGGAGGCCCCGGGAACCGAACCTGGGCCTCCCATATGGTAAACGGGAGCCCTACTGATTGAGCCACAGCCACTTCCCGGCACATGGACTATTTTGGTGGGCAAACCTGTGGATAAATCTCTGACTCCAATAAGATAGGAGGGGTCGGCATTTCCTCAAACTTCCCGGACAAATGTAGGCATTTTCAGCCCACAAAAGCTAGAGTTTTGGGCACTCCTGTGGATCCTTCCTTGCCCCTGTCAGGGCAGAAGGGACAGTGCTCCCTCAGTCTCTCTGGGAAACTGTAGAAGGGAAACAAAACAGAAATATTTAAGGAAATAATGGTAGAAAATGTCCCAATCCTATTGAAGGACATACATGTCTGTGTCCAAGAAGCAAAACATACTCCTATTCAAATAGATCCAGATAGACCAACTCCAAAACACATACTAATCAGAATGTCAAATGCCAAAGACAAAGGGAGAATACTGGGGAAAAAAGAGAGAATACTGAGAGCAGCAAGAGAAAAGAGATTCATCACATACAAGGGAGGCCCAAGAGAATTAAGTGCTGATTTCTCATCAGAAACCCAAGGAGGCAAGAAGGCAGTAGTATGATATAGTTAAGATAATGCAAGACAAAAATGAGCACCAAGAATCCTATATCCAGCAAGACTGTTTTTAAAAAATGAGGGCAAGCGATAAACCAGCAAGACGTTGGCAGACTCCTAGAGTCAGTTCATGCTACAGGGCAGTTAGTAATCACCCAGAGCTATCTAAAGCACCTGTTTGGGGGTTCCAGGAGACCATACTAGCATCCTGTAACATCATTGAAAGAATGGAAGGAGGAGATTGCCCATCTAAAGAGAATATTCATGAGTAGAGCACACCATGCTGCAGAGGCCAGCACCCATCTTCCACTGGTGGCACAAGATGCCTCCATAGATATTCTGTGGCTGGAATTGGAAGATCCAGTTCCCAAAGGCAGGGGAGGAAGAAACAGTTGGGCACTGACTTCAGCTACTAATTAGTAAATTAAGCTGGCTAAAGTATAATCTTAAGAACAGCTAATGTTTGAAACTGTGTAAGTCAGAAAGAGGCAGGTAGCCACCATTTTAACTCTGTCCCCAGCATGAGGGGAAGAAGTGCATATGGTAAATCACAACACTGGCAGGGACAAGCTTCTTTCCATCCAGATCTGATTGCAGCTCTAGCCTAAACACCAGCCCTACCTCCAGCAGGGAGGAAGCTGGGAGATGTGCGCCAGATTCTCTGGGAAATTACAGGCCATGCCACAGAGGCCAGTGCTCATCCTACTCTGGTGGCACAAGCTGCCTCAGGGGTTATTCTGTGGCTGGAGTTTGTAGATCCATTTCCCAAAAGCAAGGGAATAAGAGACGGTTGGCCACCAACAGCAGCTATTGATTAGTAAATTCAGCTGGCTGAAGTATAACCTTAAGAACAGCTAAAGTTTGAACCTGTCCAAGTTGGAAAAAGATAAGTAGCCACCATTTTGACTGTGCCCCTGGCATGAGGGGAAACCAGGCTGATTGAAAATCACAGTGACCATAAAGACTGGCTTCTTTCTACCGAGATCGGACTGCAGCCCTAGCCTAGGCTTCAACCCCAACTCTGGCAGGGAGGAGGCTGGCGGGACCTGCACCAGTCTCTCTGGGTAACTGTAGGTACATTCAGCTGGCACAGACTGAATAGTCAGACACCTGGGTCTCCATCCCCACACCCCAATAAGATAGGAGAGGAGCTGTGTTTCCTCAGCCTCTCAGGGCATCTGCAGGCATCTCAGCCCACACAAATTGGTTTGCTGAGTGCCTTCAATTCCATCTCCACCCCTCTAAACCCATAGGATAGGAGGTGGCTGGGTTTTCTTCGGCCCTCTGGGAAAGTTCAGGTACGTTCAGCCCACACATTCTGGATACTGGGATACCTGTTGCTACATCCTTGCACCCCAATAGGTTAAGAGGAGATCTGTGTTTCCCCAGCTTTTCCAGACAAGAGCAGACACTTTTGGCCTGCACTGCCTGGACTGGTGGGTACCTGTGGATCCACCCCCACCTCCAATAGGATAGGAGCAGGCAAGGGTATCCTCAGCCTCTCCAAACAATGACGGTACTCTTGGTCTACAGGGACTGAACTGTTGGGCACCAGTGTATCAACCCCCACCACCAAATAGGATAAAAGGGGGCTGGTGTTTCTTCAGCCTCTCTGGGCAACAGCAGCCACTTTCCATCTACACTGACTGAACTGTTGTGTCAGTGGTTCCGTTCCCACCCCCTAAATGGCAGAAGGGACAGTATTAACTCAGTCTCTCAGGGCAACTGCAGGGGCATTCGACCCAAATGAATTAGATTGTTAGCAGTACAAAGGGTCCATCCCACCCCTGGCAGGGAGAAGGGGGCCAGTGTTACATCAGTCTATCTGGGCAACTGCAGCCAACTTGGACCCACATAGAATAGATTGCTGCCCACACCTGCAGCTCCATCCCTGCCCGAGGCAGGGGAGGAAGGGGCATGAAGTTTCATCAGTCTCTCCAGGTAACTACGGATGTAATTTGCCTGAATGAATTGGATTATTACACATGGGTGGCTCTATCCTTACCCCTGAAAAAGGAGAAAGGGGGAGAAGCTTCGTCAATCCCTGGGGCAATGGGGGCAGCTTGAGCTTCCACAGCTTACAGCACCAATTACATCCTCAGCTCCCAAAACATAACCAGCAAGGGAGAAAGAGCAAGAATTCCCTTAACTAAAGAGAAAAACTGCACCCAGAATAAATCAGTAAGCGAGATGCCAAGACACCAACAAAAACTACAAACCATCACAAGAAACAGGAAGATATGGCCCAGTTAAAGGAACAAGGTAAACTTCCAGATGACATAAAGAAGTTAAGACAACTTATCAGAGATATTCAAACAAACCTCCTTAATGAATTCAATGAGATGGCTAAATTGATTAAGGATATTAAGAAGACACTGGATGAGCCCGGAGAAGAATTTGGAAGCATACGTAGGAAAACAGCAGATTCTATGGGAAAGAAATAAAAAATACACTAGAGTCATATAACAGGAGATTTGAGGAGGCAGAAGAAAGGATTGGTGAGCTTGAAGACATGGCCTCTGAAAGTGAACATAAAAAAATAGATGAAGAAAAGAATGGAAAAATTTGAACAAGGTCTCAGGGAACTAAATGGCAGCAGGAGATGTGCAAACATACGTGTCATGGGTATCCCAGAAGGAGAAGAGAAGGGAAAGGGGGCAGAAGGAATATTTGAAGAAATAATGGTAGAAAATTTTCCAACACTTGTTGAGAACATAGATATCCATGTCCAAGAAGCACAACGTACTCCCATCTGAATAAATCTGAGTAGACCAACACTGAGACACATACTAATCAGAATGCCAAATGCCAAAGACAAAAAGAATTCAAAGAACACCAAGAGAAAAGCAATTCATAATATATAAGGGATACCCTATCAGATTAACTGCTGTTTTCTCATCAGAAACAATGGAGGGAAGAAGGCAGTGGTCTTATATATTTAAGATACTGCAAGAGAAAAACTGCCAGCCAAGAATCTTATATCCAACAAGATTGTCTTTTTTAAATACTTTTTTTTTATTTTAATTTTTTAAATACTGTAGATTACATAAATGTTACATAAAAATATAGGGGATTCACATATGCCCCACTCTCTACCCCTCCCACAATTTCCCACAGGAACAACATCTTTCATTAGTGTGATACATTTTTTAAAGTTGATGAACACATATTGGAGCATTGCCACTAGGCATGGATTATAGCTTACATTATAGTTTACACTCTGTCCCACACAATTTTGTAAGTTATGACAAAATATGTAATGGCCTCTATTCATCTTTGCAACGTCCAAATGCCCGCAAAATGCATCCATATTACATCTCTTTTTCCCTCTCCCTTCCTTCACAATCTCCAGTGGCCACTGCCTCCACATCAATGATAAAAGTTCTTCCACTGCTAGAAAAAAATAAGTCTACAGGAGAATAACAGTAAGGATTCTGGAATGATGATGACCTCTCAACTTCTAATTGAGAGGGGGTTTAGATCCCATGGGGCAGATGGATTGGACTATCTTTCTTGCAGTTGCAGACTCTCTCTGTTCCTTGGAATATGCATTCGTCATCATCATCTCCTTGTTAATTGTCTAGGGTGAGTCAAATGAACTGGAGAGTAGGTGTTGCAACTCTGTTGAGATTCAGGGCTCAGCTGACATATAGCCCAAAGATTTAAGTCTCTTGGACATACACCTATGAAGTCTAGTAATAACCATAGGTTTAAATGGAGGGGGGAGAAGAGCCATTTGTAGTGAAACCACAAATGTGTCCAACTCTGTCATACTGGGTAGCATAAATTCCAAAGTAGGGCCCACTGGCAGGGTGCCAAATTCCTGAGCTGTCTACACTGACTATAGTGACTGTATGTCTCTAGAGCCCACAGGAGCCCTGCTATTTGAGATAATATTTACTGTGTCAATCAATGAGATCCTGCTGAGATGTGCATAAGCATAACCTCTGAAATGACCTCTCAACTCACTTTGAAATCCCTTAGCCATAAAAACTCATTTGTATTTACAAATTTGTATTTTGGTCAAGGTCTTATTCCAGGTGTTTTGCTAGTTTGCACTTGGTAATAATCCCTCGGTGCCAGGGAATCTCATCCCTGGGAGTCAGGTCCCACACTGGGGAGAAGGTAATGCATTTATGTGCTGAGTTTGGCTTAGAGAAAGGCCACATTTGAGCAACAAGGAGGCTTTCCAGAGATAACTCTTAGGCAACTGATAATACTAAGCTGAGTTTCAATTCAAAAGAAAAGGTTCATAAGCAGAGTCATCAATATCAAGGGCCTGTTGCAATAGTCCATCCTCCTTCACTAGGCACTGCCCCTATACTAGGGGGATTCTTGTTGTCCCGCTAGAGAATGTGGCAGAGCTCCCCAGGATGGGAATTCAATATTCTTTTGGATATTGTGAGGATCTCCACACATAGTGACAATGCCTCATGAACCCTTGAACACATTCATATGACTTAGTGGCATGCCCCAGGTGAACCTCCTCCCATGCAATCGGCCATCACTGACAACCCACACCAATGATCCTCACCTGCTACAGTTATGACCTTTCTATGATCCAAAACTTCTTCAAAAATGAAACCAAGAAGATAACCAAATAAAATTAATAAGAAAATGAAATAACAAATGATATTTTTTAAAATTGCAAATGTTGGTATGCATTGTGAAAATTTTGATTTTTACCCACAATAAAAAAAAAGAGAGAGAGACTTAAAGGATTGCAAACAAACAAACAAACAAACAAAAAAAAAAAGGAAAAAGCCTCTAAAGTCTCCTTGGACATCAAATAGTTCTTCAGAGGAAACGCTTTGATGAGTTAAGTGTAAAAGAGTAAGAAATACACAGATTGGATTTCTCCTCTAATACACATGGATTTAAGAAATAAAAGGGAAAATCTTTTTGGAAAAAAAATTAAAATGAAATAATTGAAAAAATTTGAAATAATTAAAAAAATGTTTTGTGACATTTTGTCTTTCATCACTGTAAGATCTGTTGTCTTCCATGTACAGTGAAATTTTCTTCCATGTATTCACCCATTGTCTTATTTTTTTCACTTTATCTTCAAAGAAGCTTTAAGTTACAGAAAAGTCATGTACAGAATATAGGGGATTCCCATATGGCCAACATCCTCCCCTTATTCCCCCTCTCCCATATTAATGACATTACATGTGGATGGTACATTTGTTACAATTTATGTACAAATATTGAAGCATTGCTACTAACCATGGTCAATGATTTGCATTATGATTTACATTTTGGAGTGTACACTTTTATAAATTTTGATGAATGGATAAAATGGCCTTTATCCATTGTTGAAAGTTCATGCAGAACAATTCTAATGTGCTAAAAATGCCCTATGTTCCATCTATTCAATTCTTTGCTCCCCCCCCCCCTCAGAATCTATGGTAAACACTAAGTTTAACTTTTTGAAGAATAAGATTCATAGTTACTTGCAATAATATTGAGGGCTTGACATATTGGTCTCTTTTCTTTTATTAGGCACTACCTATGTTCTTGAAAGACTCTTGCCCCTCGATTTGAGAACATAGCATGACTCCCCAGGATTTGAGTTTAAAATTTTTTTGTTTATTATGTGGGTCTCCACCCACTATTATAATGCATTATGACAAGATGAACACTTACATATTCCATAAAAGCCTGCCCCTAGTGGGCCCTGTCATGTATACCCACCACATCCAATACCCTACACCAGTAACAATCCCTTGCCATATTTGACAAAAGAACATCCCCAATGTTTTAGTTTTAACCACGTCCTGGAACTCCCCAGAGATCACCTGCACCTTACCCTGGCCTTCACCTGAATTTCATGGATAGTCCATCCCAAAACCCCATCCTAATACCCTCACAGACCAAAACCAACGAATCCAATAACATCACTGCACCACTCTCATGTCCATCCACTGCCCAGCTACACTCTTTCACCTTATCATAGATTTTGCCCATAAGGGCATTGGCTCACAGTCCTCTACTCCCTTTCTGACTCCTGTAAACCTATTTTCTAGACTCTAGCTCTGTGAGTATACTGAATCCACTTAACTCATATCAGTGAGGTCATGTAATAGTTCTCCTTCAGTGCCTGGCTTGCATCGCTCAACATAAGGTCTTCAAAATTCATCGATGTTATCCCGTGGACTAACACTGGATTCCTTCTTACAGCTGAGTAATATTCCATTGTATGTATATACCACAGTTTGCTTATCCATTCATGTCTTGATGGCCATTTAGGTAGTTTCTAACTTTTGGCAATAGTGAATAATGCCATTATGAATATTGGTTTGCATATATCTGTTCATATCTGTAGCAGTTTGGTATTGTTTATGAATTCCAAAAATAGATATTGGATTATGTTTGTAAACTGTTCTATTCCTCTGGGTGTATTAGATTGTATTATCTTCAGATGGTTCACTTCTACTTGATTAAATTTTGATTAGGGCTTTGATTGGGTCACATCAGGAGGTCAAGTCCCCCCACTTTTTGGGCAGGGACTAACAAAGAAAATGACAAGGCAGAGGAATTAGTTGGAGTACTTTCATGCTGGAGCCCTGGGAAGTAAACACACAGGAGAAGAACACAGAGGAATAGAGAGAGCTCCATAGACAGGGCAGAGGGCCCAGGAAGAGAAACAAGCTGTTTGCTTAATAGTTTACAGCTGACCTTGTGGAGTGAACAGAACAGCTGAGCCTGGAGAGGAATGAAAACCCTAGGAGAGAGATGAGAATTATCCCAGCCTACAGCTGATATTGGAAGAATCTGGGACCATGGAGGCTTAAGAGGAAGAGGAAGCCTGAACCCTTACAGATATTAGCAGCCACTGTGCTCCAACACATGGCAACAGACTTTGGTGAAGGAAATAACTTATGCTTTATGGCCTGGTAACTGTAAGTTTCTACCCCAAATAAATACGCTTTATAAAAGCCAAAAGGGTTCTGGTATTTTGCATCAACACCCCTTTGGCTGACTAATACAGAATTTGGTACCAGGAGTGGGGTAGTGCTTTTGCAATTGCCAAAATGCTGGAACCATTTTGTAAATGGGTAAGGGATATTTTTGGAGGAATTGTGAGATGCTTGATGGAAAAGGCCTAGGTTTCCTTGAAGAAACTATTGATAGAAATATGCAACCTAAAGTTATTTTTGATGAGGCCTAAGAAGGAAATAATTGTGAGATATTTGAGTTAATTTTTGTATAAGATGTGAGATGGTGTTTGTAGCTGTTTGGCAGTTTGATGTAATTATGAATTCCAAAAATATATATTGGATTATGCTTATAAGCCAGTCTGCTTATCTGGGTATGATTAAGTTATGATTAGGGTGTTAACTGGGTCACGTCAGTAGGACATTGACACCACCCCTTGATAGGTGGGAGAATCAAATATAAAAGGCAAGGCAAAAGACAGTGAAGTTTTGATGTTGGAGTCTTGAGCTGGAGCCCCAGGAAAAAAGAGAGCTTGGTCGTGAGGAAGGAGAGATGCCCTGGGATAGAGACAAGCCATTTGCCTGAGAGTTCACAGCTGGCCTTGTGGAGAGAAGCAAAGCCTAGAGAGCCTCATAGTCTACAGCTGACCTTATGGAGGAAACAGAGGAGCTAAGCCTGGAAAGAAACACAGCCCTGGGAAGAGAGGAACTCAAGAAGCCTGAACCCTGGCACACGTTGGCAGCTGTCTTGCTCCAATACGTGGCAATAGACTTTGGTGAGGGAAGAAACTTATGCTTTATGGCCTGGTAACTGTGGACTTATACCCCAAATAAATACCCTTTATAAAAACCAACCAATTATTGGTATTTTGCATCAGCACCCCTTTGGCTGACTAATACAGAATTTGGTACTGAGGAGTGGGAAAGTGCTTTTGCAATTATGAAAATGTTGGAATGATTTTATAAATGGGTAAGGGGTATTTTTTGGAGGAATTGTGAAATGCTTGATGGAAAAGGCCTAGATCACTTTTAAGAAACTGTTGATAGTAATACGGACACTAAAGAGACTTTTTTATGATGCCTTAGAAGTAAATGATGAAACTATTATTGGAAACTGAAGGAAAGGCGATCCATGTTTTAAAGTTGCAGAGCACTTGGAAAGATTAACTCCTGGTGTTATTTGGAAGACAGAATTTGAAAATGGTGAACTGGTGCATTTGGCTGAAGAACTTTCCAAGGTAAACTCAGAGAATGTGGCTTGGCTTCTCCTTGCAGCTTATAGCAAAATACTAGGTGGGTGAAATACACTAAGGACTGAACTTTTGGGCACAAAGAAAACAGAAACTGATTCCGGAACTTTCAAGTTTCTGGAAATCAAGTTCCCAAATGAAAGTGCCCCATTTGAAGACTTAACTAAACCTGGAACTTGTAAATTAGAATGGAAGATGCAGTTATCTCAGAAAGACTTGTGGAAATTCTTACTGTCTGATGGCTTGGACCCCTGCTTCCTGCATGTTAAACCAATAAAGTTTTTGAGAGAGCTGAACAAAAAAAGGTCATGGAAAGGAGAGAATGAAGGAGAAACAGCTTTAAGAAGAAACACACAGAAGCTGAGATCTGGAATTAAGACATCACCTTGGGCCAAGAGAAGAGTCCCACCAATGTGTACAGAGAAGGTGAGTTTGCCCTAGCAGTTGAAGAGGGTGGATGTTCCTACCCGATGTTCAGGAAGAGTTTTGCTGCCCCAGGGTACAGGGAGGGTGGAGCACATTCCTCAAAGATTAGGGTGGTTAAGGTCAGCACCCCATAGGTCTGAGAGGGGTGCTCCTGTCCCCCATGGATTAGAGAAGGCCAGGTGGTCAACCCATTGCTCTGAGAGGGTTGAACCTGTATGCCAAAGGTTAGGAAAGGCCAGGTGGTCAACTCGTTGCTCTGAGAGGGTTGAATCTGTATGCCAAAGGTTAGGGGAATGTTGTCTTCACCTCACTGTACTAGGGGGGGCTAAGGCTCTAACCCAAAGATTGAGTAAGGTGTGGCAATCACCCCAACACTCTTGGAAGGTTTGGTCTAGAGCTTGGTCGACACCCAGATGCTTGATGAGGGTGGAACCAAGAAAATGCCCATTGGGCAATCCTGTGGAAAGGGTGGTATATTAGTCAGCCAAAGGGGTAATGTAAAATACCAAAAATTGTTTGGTCTTTATAAAGGGTATTTATTTGGGGTAGAAGTCCACAGATACCAGACCATAAAGCATTAAGTTGCTTCTCTCACCACTGTCCATTGCCACATGTTAGAGCAAGACAGCTGCCGGCATTTGCCAGGGTTCAGGTTTCTGGGGTTCCTCTCTTCCCGGGGCTGCATTTCTCTCTGGGCTTAGCTCCTGTTTCCTCCACAAGGTCAGCTGTAAACGATCAGGCGAACAGCTTACTTCTCTTCTCCTGGGGCCTTCTTTTCAACATCAAAACTGTTTCTCAAAAAACTGCTTCAAACTCTGTTCTTTGCCTTCCCTTTTATATTCTAGTCCCCATCCAACAAGGGGTGGGGCTCAGCACCCTAACCATAACCTAATCATGCCCAGATTAACAGATCAGTTTACAAGCATGATCTAATTATATTTTTGGAATTCATAATTACATCAAAGTGGCCAACAGTTACAAGTGGGCTCCCATGTGGCCCCAAGGAGAAGAAACCATCCTCTTAAGAATGACTCTCAGACTTTGAAATTGAATGGAGGATGCCCTGCTGGTTTACTGAACTGTAGAGGATCCATGACTCATGTTTAACATCCCAATTTCTCCTTATGAAAATATAAATGTTTATCCTTTGTCTTTCCATTTGTGTATTGGAAGCAGTAAAATGGTTTTGTAAGTTTTGGTGGTCTACAGCAGACTCAACTTTGCCTCAAGATGAACTGTATTTCTTTAAAAGGATTATGATACGATTTTGTACTTGCATTGTTACTGATTTAAGGTTTTTTGAATGCTGTAATGTATTTTTGGAATTCAGAGGGTGGAATGTAGCCATTTGGCAGTTTGATGTAATTATGAATTCCAAAAATATACATTGGATTATGCTTTTAAACTGGTCTGCTAATCTGGGTATAATTAAGTTATGATTAGGGTGCTAACTGGGCCACGTCAGTAGGGCATTGAACTCCACCCCTTGGTGGGTGGGGGAATCAAATATAAAAGGCAAGGCAAAAGACAGAGAGTGAAGTTTTGACATTGGAGTCTTGAGCTGGAGCCCCGGGAAGTAAGAGAACTTGGTCGTGAGAAAGGAGAGAAGGCCATGGGATAGAGATGAGCCATTCGCCTGAGAGTTCACAGATAGCCTGTGGAGAGAAGCAAAGCCTAGAGAGCCTCATAGTCTACAGTTGACCTTGTGGAGGAAACAGAGGAGCTAATCCCAGAGAGAAACAGCCCCGGAAAGAGAGGAACCCAAGAAGCCTGAACCCTGGCACACGTTGGCAGCTGTCTTGCTCCAACACTTGGCAATAGACTTTGGTGAGGGAAGAAACTTATGCTTTATGGCCTGGTAACTGTGGACTTATACCCCAGATAAATACCCTTTATAAAAACCAACCAATTATTTGTATTTTGCATCAGCATCCCTTTGGCTGGCTAATACAGTGTTCTTCTCTCATTCTTTTGGAGATGGATATCCAGTTCTCCAAGAACCATTTGTTGAAGAGGACTTTTTCTCCCAGTTGAGTAGGCTTGTTGGCCTTGTTGAGTTCTGTTCCATTGGTCAGTGTCTATCATGCATGCCAAAACCATGAAGTTTTGATCACTGTAGTTTTGTAGTATGTTTAAAGTCAGGTATTGTGATTCCTCCAATTTCATTTTTCTTTTTGGCTATTCAGGTAGCTTTTCCAATGCAGTAAAAAAAATGCTGTGGTAATTCCTATTGCGATTGCATTAAATCTTTAAATCAAGTTGGATAGGATAGACACCTTAATGATGTTTATTCTTCCTAACCATGAACAGGGAATATTCTTCCATTTATTTAGGTCTTCTTTGATTTCCATAAACAGTGTTGTGTCATTTTCTGCATACTAGTCCTTTACATTTTTAGTTAAATTAATTCCTAGGACTATTTCTTTTAGTTGTTACTGGAATTGGAATTTTTTTCTTGATTTCCTCTTCATATTGCTCATTACTGGTGTCCTGATATGCCACTGATTTTTGCACATTAATCTTATAACCTGCCACATTACTGAACTCATTTATAAGCTCTACAATCTTTGTTGAAGATTTCTCAGAGCTTTCTATGTATATGATCATGTCTTCTTCAAATAATTAAATTTTTACTTCTTCCTTTCCAATTTGGATGAATTTAATATCTTTTTCTTCTCTAAGTGCTTGAACAGGTATTTCTAACACAATGTTAAATAAGAGCAGTGACAGTGGGCATCCTTGTCTTGTTCCAGATCTTAGAGGGAAAGCTTTTAGGATTTCATCATTGAATATGATGTTAGCTGTGGGTTTTTCATATATACCCTTTTTCATGTTGAGAAAGTTTCCTTCTATTCTTATATTTTGAATTGTTTTTATCAGGAAAGGGTGCTGTATTTTGTCTAATACTTTTTCTGCTTCTATAGAGATGATCATGTGATTTTTTTCTTTCTATCTGTTAATGTGGTGTATTACATTGATTGTTTTTCTTATGTTGCACCATCCTTGTATACCAGGGATGAAACCCACTTGGTCATGGTATATAATTTGTCTGAAATGTTGTTGAATACGATTGGTAAGTACTTTGTTGAGGAGTTTAACATCTAGGTTCATTAGAGCAAATGGTCTATAATTTTACTTTCTTGTGGCATTTTTGTGTGGCTTTTGTATTAGGGTGATACCGGCATCATAGAATGAGGTAAACAATGTTCTGTTCACTTCTACTTTTTAAAAAGAGTTTAAGCTGGAGTTGTGATAGTTTTTTTCCAGAATGTTTGATAGAATTCACTTGTGAAGACATCTGGTCCTGGGCTTTTCTTAGTTGGAAGGTTTTTGATGGCTAATTTAATCTCATTACTTGTGATTGCCCTGTTGATTTCATCAAATTATTCTTTCATCAAAGTAGGCTGCTTATGTGTTTCTAGGAATTTGTCCGTTTCCTCTTAGTTATCCACCTTGTTGGCATACAATTTTTCCAAGTATCCTCTTATGATACTCTTTATTTTTGTGGGGTCAGTGATATCCCCTTCTTCTTTTCTTATTTTATGTATTTGTATCTTCTCTCTTTTTTCTTTGTTAGTCTAGGTAAGGATTTTTCAATTTTATTGATCTTCTTGAAAAACAGGCTTTTGGTTTAGCTTAATTTTTCATGTGAATTCTTATTTTCAATTTCATTTAGCTATGCTCTAATCTTTGTTATTTTCTTCTTTCTACTTGCTTTGGGATTAGTTTGTTTTTCTTTTTCTAATTCTTCCACATGTGTAGTTAGGTCTTTGATTTTAGCTCTTTTTTTTTTTTTTTTTTTACTATAGGTATGTATGGCTATGAATTTCCCTCTCAGCACTGCTTTTGCTGCATCCTATAAGTTTTGATATGTTGTGTTGTCATTTTCATTCATTTCCAGGTAGTTACTGATTTCTTTTGCAATTTCCTCCTTGACCCACTGATTTTCTGAGTGTTTTGTTTAACTTCCATATTTTTGTGCTTAGTCTGGTTCTGTGTCCCTGACTGATTTCCAGCTTCATTCCAATGTGGTCAGAGAAATTGATTTGTATAATTTTAATATTTATGAACTCATGGAGAGTTGTTCTGTGGCCTAGCATGTGGTCTGTCCTGGAGAATGATCCATATGCCCTAGAGAAGAATGTATATCCTTCTGTATTTGGGTGTAATGTTCTGTATATATCTATTAGGTCCAGTTCCTCTAATGTATTATTCAAGGTCTCTGTTTCTTAATGATCTTCATTCAAGGTGTTCTGTCTAATGGTGATAATTGATGTACTAAATTCCCCACTTTAGTTGGAGAGGCATCTATTTCTGCACTTTGTTTTTCCAGTATTTGCCTCATGTATTTTGAGGCACCCTGGTTAGGTGCATAAATGTTTATGATTTTCTTTCTTCATGATAGATTACCTGTTTTATTAATATATAGTGTCCTTCTTTGTCTCTTACAATACATTTGCATTTAAATGTCTGGTATTAGTTTATCTATTCCTGCCCTTTTTTGGTTACTGTTCGCATATAAAATTGTTTTCCAACCATTCACTTTCAGCCTCCTTGTGTCCCTTGGTCTAAGGTGAGTTTCTTATAGACAGCATATAGATGAGTCATATTTCCTTATCCATTCTGCCAATCTGTGTCTCTTGATTGGAGAGGTTAATCCATTAACATTCAATGTTGTTACTATTAAATGATTACTTTATTAGCCATATTTTCTTTAGGCTTATGTATGTCATTTGTTGTTTTTATTTCTCTCTTTTTTTCTGTTTTGTTATTCTTACCAATAATTTTCTATCTTACCGTCTCCTCCAGCTTACTCTTTCCTGTTTTTTCCTTTTAACCTGCAGAACTCCCTTTAGTATTTCTTGAAGGGTAGATTTCTTGTTGACAAACTCTCTTAATTGCTGTTTATCTGTGGATATTTTGAACTCTCCATTATTTTTGAATGCCAGCTTTGCTGGATACAGAATTCTTAGCTGATAGTTTTTGCTTTTAGCACCTTAACTATGTCATACCTTCATTGTTTTAGAATTGATATGAGCACTTAATCTTCTTGAGTTTCCCTTTTTTGTGATGGATCTCATTTCTCTTGCTGCTTTCAGTATTCTCTATTTGTCTTGAGCATTTGACAATTTGACAAGTATATGTATTTGTATAGGCCTGTTAGAATTTATACTGTTTGGGGTGCACAGCTGTTCCTAGACATGTACATCCATATCGCTCAAAATATTTGAGGCATTTTCAGCCATTATATCCTCCAACACTCCTTCTACCCCCTTTTCCTTCTCTTCTCCCTCTGGGATGCCTACAGTGCATATATTTGTGCGTTTCATGTTGTCATTCAAGTCCCTAATTCTCTGCTGGATTTTTTCTGTCTTTTTATCTATCTATTCTAATATCTGTATGATTTCAGATGTACTGTCTTCCACATCACTGATTCTTTCCTCTGCCTCTTCAAATCTGCTATTATGTGCTTCCAGCATATTTTTTATTTTTTGCATTGTGCCATTCATCGCCATCATATCTGTTATCTTTTTATATATGTTTAAAATTTCTTCAGTATGTTCTCCCTGTGTCTACTTAATATCTTTAATCTCTTCCTACACTTCATTAAGTTGATTCATGATATTTGTTTGGACATCTCTGATTAGTTGTTCCATGTTCTGCATCTCCTACTGATTTTTAGTTTGTTCATTAGACTGAGCCATGTCTTCCTGTTTCTTATTATTGTTTGTAATTTTTTGTTGGTGTCTAGGCATCTATTTATCTCGATGGGGTTATTTGGTTGATTTGTTTCTCTTTCTACTTTAGGGTTTTTTTTGTTGTTGTTGCTGTTTTTGTCTGTGTGGTAAGGTTTCTCTTTGACACTTCACTCCTTTACTTCTATTTCCTTGCTGTCATCTGTGTTACATTGAAAAAAATTAGGACCAGAGAAAAAGAAAGATATAATAAAATAAAAAATAGTAATAATAAAAAAGTTAGAAGAGGAACTGTTCAAACTTAGGAGAATAAATAATTAACAGGAGCAAAAATAATCATAAGATGAGTGAAGGAATAAGAATTAAAAAGTGGAATAGAAAAAATGAAACAAGAAACAAAATAAATAAAAGTATATAGAATGATTGAAAGGTGGGAATGATTAGAAGAGAGGAAAAGAAAAAGAAAGAAAAAGAAAAAGAGAGAGAGTAATAAAAATGAAAAAACTGAAAGCCAAACAAAAAATGGTGGAATGAAATAAAAGCAACAGAAAACAAAAGATAAAAAAATGAAGGAATGGAAAGCAATAAAGTAGGTAAATAAAATAGATAAAAGGAAAAAAGGAACCAAAGAAAGGGGAAGCACAACAAACAAGAAACAAGACATCAACAACTAAAAAAAAAAAAAAAAAAAAAACAAGAAAAAACAACCTTCCCTCTTAGGCCCCTAAGGAACTTCTCAGGCTGCTGGTGTTCATCAATGAATTACCCTGTAGCTTGCCCTCTGCAGGTGATTTACAGGGTTTTAGTAAGTAAAATAAGCAAAAAACAAAAAAAAAATAAGAGAGAGAGAGAGAGAACCTTTAAAAAATAAAAAATAACAGATCCAAGAAAACCTAAAACAAAAAAAAATGTCTATATGTTCCCTGTTATAATGTATCACCTGGGTTTCTGATAACTAGGTGGATCACTCTCCAGATAACTTCTCTAAGGAGACCTAGGAATCATACCAGGGACCTCATATAGGCAAGGCAGGAATTCCTTCACTGAGCTAAACTGGCTCCACAGGTAAATTAGGTTTCAGAAAATTTATATTGCTATACCCACCCTCATTCCCTCAGGTGGTTTAGATTTCTAATAGTTTGCCAGAGCCCTGATAATTAGGTCCCTGTCTCTGCTCCATCTCTAATCTAGCTCCTCTCTCTCCCAAGGAGGTTTTGTGTGACAACCTGCCTGGTATATTGCCTCCCCCCTCTCCCCATTGGGTCAGGGTCCCTTCCAAGATTCAAGGGGGTCAGCCAACCAAACTCACCACTAAGAAACAATTCTCCACCCTCTATCAGAACCTTCTCCCTCCCAGGGAATGCTCTCTCCCACTCCATTGGCAGCAGCAACCCAGGGGATCAATCGAGGCTACTAGTCCTGAGGGCAGGATATATGTGCCATTTCCAGCCACAGGAGCAAGAAACTCATGGTTTTCTTTTGGCTTCTTTATCTTTCCAGTTCCCTCCTGGATGACACAGAGCACTTTTCCATTCTCTATATATCCAAAGCAGGTCCATTGTATAGGTCCTTGCACTTTCTCCCAAGATTGTCTTTTAAAAATGAGGGAGAGTTTAGAATGTTCACAGATAAACATAAACTGAGAGAGTTTAATTGAAAAAAAAACAGCATCACAAGAAATACTACAGGGTTGCTACAGCCTGAAAAGAAAAGACAAGAGTGAAAGGCTTGGAAGAGAGTCTAGAAATGAAGATTATATCAGTCATAGTAACTAAAAGTGTCAAAAGAATGGTAGAAAGAAAATATGACTCATTGAACCCAAAGGACAAAATGGGTGAAATAATAAATGCCATTACAATAATAATAATACTGAATATTAATGAATTAAACTCCCCAATTAAATGACACAAACTGTCAGAATGGATGAGAAAATATGAGCCATCTATATCTGTCTGCAAGAGACTCACCTTAGACCCAAGGATACCAAGAGATTGAATGTGAAAGGTTGGAAAATGATATTCCATGCATGCAGTAACCAAAAAAATCTGGAGTTGCTATACTTATATCAGAGGAAATAGACTTTAAAGACACTAGCAATGTGCAATCTGAAGAGGAAGTCAGGAAAAAAATTCCATTTACAATAGTGAATATAAGAACCAAATGTTTAGGAATAAACTTAACCAAAGATGTCAACACTTGTTTTGAGAAAACTACAATGCATTGTTAAAAGAAATAAAAATGATCTAAATAATTGGAAGAACATTCCATGCTCATGGATTGGAAGAATAAATATAATAAAGATGTAAATTCTACCCAAATTCACATACAAATTCAATGCAATCCCAACAAAAATTACACCAGCATTTTTTTAAACAAATGTAAAAAAACAATTATCAAATTTATTTGTAAAGGTAAGGGGTCCTGAATAGCCAAAAACCTCTTAAAAAGGAAAAGCAAAGTTGGAAGACTCTCACTTCTGGGACTTCAAATCATATTACCTTTCTACAGAGGTGAAAACAGTATGGTACTGGCAACAGATAGATATATAGACCAATGGAACGAAATTGATGGTTCAGAAACAGACCTTCACATGAATGGTCAAGTGATTTTTGACAAGTCTGTTAGCCCACCCAGCTTGAGCAGAACAGACCATTCAACAAAAGGTGCTGGGAGAACTAGATATCCATAACCAAAAGAAAGAAAGAGGACCCCATCTCACACCTTATACAAAACTTAACATACATCAAAGACCAAAATATGAAAATCTGGGACCATAAACCATAAAGCTTCTAGAAAAAGTGTAGGAAAACATCTTCAAGACATGGTGGTAGGTGGTGGGTTCTTAAAGGAGATAAAAGGAGGGCTAGGAGGTACTACTGATGCTTAATATATGTAGAAGTTTTAATTAACTTTACTGTAAAAATGTGGAAATGGATAGAGTTGATGATAACACATTATACTGAGTAACAGCTGGTTCATAAATGGGAATGTGGCTGGAAAGGGTAGTCTAAGGATGCAAATGTTAAAAGAAAGCTAAAAAATAATCTAGAGACCGAATAACATAGTGAACATAGAGGAGTATGAGAATTGTTGTAGATGGTACAGATGCAAAAGTGTCCTTCTGTGAGCTAGATCAGATGTATGTCACTATTTCAGGGTGGTAAGAATGTGGAGAAGCATGGGAAAAATACAACTGGAGTGACCTATGAACTGTGGTTAACAGCAATACTGTAAAATTCATGCATCTATGCCAAAGATGTATTCTGTTGAGAATGGGGGAGTATGGAACTGTGTGCCAGATGTATGCTATGTACCATGGGTTGTGGTAATAGTCTGATGATATTATTTAATAATCTGTAACAAATGTTCCACCATGATGTGGTGTGTGGGTGCAGGGATGTTTATGGGAATTCTGCACATGTGCATGATTGTTTTATAAGTTCACAATGTCTGTAATAAAAATACATTTATAAAAATAGCAATAGCGTGTGTGTTGTGGGATTAATAAACCAAATGTAAGATATGGACTGTAGGTAGTAGTAAGATTTTGATGATATTCTTTCATAATTTATAATAAATGTCTTACAAGAATGCAAGGTGTAAGTGGAAGGGTGATGTATGGGACCCCTGTATGATTTTATGCATGTTTGCTTGGTAAGTTCACATCTTCTGCTATACACATATTGTTTATGTATTTTCATGTATGCATGATATACTTTAATAAAATAAAAAAATGAAGACAAGTTTAGAATATTCACAGATAAACAGAAACAGAAAGTTTGCAACCAAGAGACTGACTTTACAGGAAATATTAAAGGGAGTTGTTCAACATGAAAAGAAATGACAGACAAAAGTTGGAAGAAAGTGTAGAAATGAAGACTATATCATTCAAAGTAACTAAAAGGGTAGAAAGAGTGATGAAACAAGAAATGACAGAAAAAAACCAAAGATCAAAATGGGTGAAATAAAAACTGACTTTACAATAATAACATTGAATGCTATTGTATTAAACTCCACAAGCAAAAGACAGATTGGTGGAATGAATAAGAAAATTTAAGCCATCTATATGCTGTCTACAAGAGACTCACCTCAGAGCCAATGACAGAAATAGATTGAAAAGGAAAGGCTAGAGAAAGATATTCCATGAATGCAATAACCAAAAAAAAAAAAAAAAAAAAACACCAAACAAACAAAAAAACAAAAAAATGCAGTAGCTATACTTATATCAGATGAAATAAACTTTGAAAGCAAATCTGTTATTAGGGACAAGGAAGGTCATTATATACTAATAAAAGGGTCAATTCACCAGGAGGAAAAACAATCACAAATGTATATGCACCTAACCAGGACGCCTAAAGTTACATGAGACAAACAGTGGCAAAACTGAAGGGAGAAATAGATGTCTCTATAATAATATTGAAGACTTTTATACACCATTCTCTTCATTGGATAGATCATCTTGGCAGAGGATCAATAATGAAACAGAGAGCTTGAATAATATGATAAACAAACTAAAACAAATTGACATTTACAGAACATTGCACCCCACAACAGCAGGATATATATTCTTCTCAAGTGCTCATGGATATTTCTCCAGGATAGACCACATATTGGTTCACAAAGCATCTCTCAATAAATTTTAAAAGATAAAAATTATACAGAATAATTTTTTGTGATCATAATGGAATAAAACTGGAAATCAACAGGCAGAAAAAGGGAAATTCACAAATTTATGTAGAATAAACACACTTAAATAATCAGTGGCTCAAAAAAGACATTTCAAGAGAAAGAAATAAATATCTTGAGATGAATGAAAAGGAGAGCACAACATTTAAGAATCTGTGAGATGCAGCGAAATCAGCGCTGAGAGGGAAATTTATAGCCCTCAATGCTTGCATTAAAAAAGAGGAGAGAGCTGAAAATCAATGACCTAACTACACAGCTGGAGAAACAAGAAAAAGAACCACAAACTATGCACAAAGCAAGCAGAAGGAAGGAAATAACAAAGATCAGAGCAGAAATAAATGAAATTGAGAACAAAAAAGTAAATAGAGAGAATTAACAAAACTAAATATTGGTTCTTTGAGAGGATCAACAAAATTGACAAACATATAATTAGACTTTCAAAGGAAAAAAAGAGAAAAGATGCAAGTAAATAAAATCAGAAATGAAAATGGAGACGTTACTACTGGCCTCACAGAAATAAAAGAGATCATAAGATGATACTATGAAAAACTGTACGTCACCCAACTAGACAATATAGATGAAATGAGAAAATTCCTAGGAGTATACGAACAACCTACCCTGACCATAGAAGAAACAGAAGACCACAACAAACCAATCACAAGCAAAGAGAAAGAAACAATCATCAAGCAACTCCCCAAAAGCCCAGGACCACATGGCTTCACAGTTGAATTCTACCAAGCATTCAAAGAAGGTTTAAAACAGATCTTATGCAAACTCTTCCAAAAAATTGAACATGAAGGATCACTACCAAACTTCCTATAAAGCCAATATCCCCTAATACCATAGACAGATAATGATAATATGAAAAAAGAAAATTACAGACCCATTTTCCTAATGAATACCAATGCCAAAATTCTCAACAAAGTACTCACTAATCAAATCCAACAATATATTAAAAGAATTATTCATCATGACCAAGTGAGTTTTATCCCAGGCATGCAACACAAAAAAATCAAACAGCATAATACACCACATTAATAAATCAAGGAAGAAATATCACTTGATTATCCTGATTGATGCCAAAAAGGTATTTGGCAAAACCCAGCAATCTTTCTTAATAAAAACATTCCAAGAGATAGGAATAGAAGGAAATGATCAACATAATAAAGGCCATATATGAAAAACCAACAGCTAACATTCTACTCAATGCTAGAAAGACTGAAAGTTTTACTTCTGAGATCAGGAACAAGGCAAGGATGTCCACTTTCACCAGTACTGTTCAATACAGTGCTAGAGATTCTAGCTAGAGCAATCAGGCAAGAAAAAGAAATAAAAGCATCCAAGTTGGAAGGAATGTAAATCGAAGAACTATTTCAATCAACTGCCTTCTTGCCTCTGTGGTTTCTGATGTGAAATCAGCAGTCAATTTAATTGGGACTCCCTTTAGTATTACACATTGTATTGAGCTTGCAGCTCTCAGAATTCTCTCCTTGTCCTTGGCAGCCAATAATGTAATGAATGTGTGGCAGGGTGTACTTTTCTTCATTTCTGTCCTATTTGATGTTCTCTGGACTTCTTAGTTGTGCCTATTCACATCTTTTCCTAAGTTTGGAAAGTTCTCTGTCATTATTTCTTTGAGTATTCCTTCTTTACTTTTCTCTCTTCCTTCTCCTTTTGGGACTCCCATAATGCATATATTGGTGCACTTGATGGTGTCCCATAGCTATCAAAGGCTATTTTCCTTTTACTATTTCCTTTTATCATTCTGCTCCTTAGCCTGACTCATTTCAAGTGTCTTCTCTTTGTATTCATTGATTCTTTCTTCTGAACTAGCTAGTGCCATTGAATACCAAACTATTTACTAGCATAGAAAAACATTTTTTCCTATTTTTCTCTGAACCCCTACCCCTTTATGTTATTATTGTCACAAATTGCATTTTCATACATTGTGGCCCATCATCATAGATTTTTAGTTATTTTTTGCATTGTGTTTTAAACCATATACAAAAACAGAGGAATTACAAATGAAAAATGCCTTGATATCAACTTTCATATTTATCTATATAGTTACCTTTGCTGTTATTCTCCATTTATTTCTGTGGATTTTAGTTACTCTATTGTGCCCTTTCATTTTAAACAGAAGGACTTCCTTTTTTATAGGTAATGTCCCCCAGCATTACATGTGCTCAGGTTTTCTGTTGTTGTTTTTTTTTTTCTTTTAACCTCTGGGAATACCTTCATCTCTCCTTCATTTGTGAGGGTTAGGTTTTCTGGATACATAATTCTTTGTTGGCAGTTTGCTTTCTATCAGCACTTTGAATGTCTTCTCTCTGCCTACTGTCTTCCATGATTTCTGATGAGAAATTCACTGTTAATTTTATTGAGGATCCCTTGTCAGTTACTTCTGTATTGCAGTTTTCAAGATTTTCTTTTTGTAGTTACCTTCTGAAAACCTCCTTGTTGTTCAAATATGACCCCTCTCTAAGCCAAACTCAGCATATAAATGCACTACCTTCCCCTTGGCATGGGACATGACTCCCAAGGATAAGACTCCCTGGCACTGAGGGATTATTACCAAGCACCAACTAGCAATGCACTGGAAAAAGATCTTGACCAAAAGGGGGAAATGGTAAATACAAATGAGATTTTATGGCTAAGAGATTTCAAAGTGAGTTAGGAGGTCATTCCAGAGATTATGCTTATGCTAGTCTCAGCAGGATCTCATTGACTGCCACCATAAACAATGCCTAAAATAGAGGAGCTCCTGAGGGCTCTAGAGATACCCAGAAACTATAAGCAGGGCAGACAGGTCAGGAATTTGGTACCCTGTCAGTGGGCCTTACTTTGGAATTTATGCTCCCTGGTGTAACGGATTCATTTATAGGTTCTCTACACATGGCTCTTTTGCCACTTCCATTGAAACATATAATTAGCACTATACTTGATAAATATATGTCCCAGAGACTTATATCTTTGGACAATCCCATGTGTCAGTTGAGCCCAGAATTTCAGCAGTTGCAACACCTAATTTCCAGTTCATTGGGCTCACCTAGGACAAGTAACAAGGAGATGATGACTGACAACACCCATCCCAAAGAACAGATTGTCTGCAACTGCAAGTAAGATAGCTCCATTCATCTGCACCATGGGATCTAAGCCCCTCTCAGTTAGAAGCAGAGTGGGCATCACCATCCCCAAATCCTCAAGATTGGGGAATGAACAATGGACTAAAGTAGACTTATTATTATTCTACTATAGACTTATTATTATTTTAGCAATGGAATAACTCTTATCATTGATATAAAGGCAGTGTCCATCAGAGGTTTTGAGGGATGGGAGAGGGAAGAATAGTTATAACATGGGGGCATTTTCTGGACATTGGCTTTGTCCTGCATGACATTGCAGTTATGGATACAGGCCATTGTATATTTTGTCAAAACTTACAAAATTGTGCAGGATAGATTGTAAGCTATAATATAAACTGTAGTTCATGGTTAGTAGCAATGCTTCAATATGTGTTCATCAATTGTAACAAATGTACCACACTAATGAAGGATGTTGTTAATGTGGCAAAGTGTGGGAGGGGGACAGAGTGGAGTATATGGGAATCCCTATATATATATATATTTTTTATTATGGGTAAAAATCAAAATTATCACAATACATACAAACATTTGCAAAATGATATATAAATATATATGCATATATGTGTATTTGCTTACAAAAATTTTGTTTATATATATATATACACATATATTTTAAGAGGTGCTTAGATTACCCAAAATATTACATGGAACCCACTGGGATTCCCATGTTGCCCACCTCCCACACCTCCCATCACATCCCACACAAACTTCTCCCACAGTGTGGCCCACCACCCTCAATGAACTTACACATCCTGGAGCCTTGCCACCAACCATATTTTTATGTAACATTTATGTAATCTAAAGCTTCTTTAAACATAAAAAAATAATTTAATAAGATATTCTTTTTGTCTTTGGCTTTTGACTGAATAAAATGTGAACTCAGGGTGGCTCTCTTTAATTTTATCCTACTTGAGTTTCATTGAGCTTATTGGATGTGTAGATTCATGTCTTTCATCAAATTTTGGAAGTTTTCAGCCATTAAGTTTCCAAATATTCTTTCTGTCCCTATTTCTCCTTCCTCTCATGTTATCATGTACAGTAGGACTTTAGGCTTTTTTTTTTTTTTCATTCTTTTCCCTTTCTACTCCTCAATAGATATGTCTTCATGTTCACTAATTCTTTCTCTGCTTGCTCACATCTGCTGTGGATATCCTCTAACAATTTTTCATTTAAGTTATTATACTTTTCAACTCCAGTATTTTGATTTGGTTCCTTTTTATAATTTCTCTGTCTTTGTTGATGTCTATTTGGTGAGACATCATTCTCATGGTTTGCTTTCCTTGAACTCTTTGGGCATATTTTAAACAGTTGTTTGAATGTCTTTTTCTAGTAAGTGAAGGACAGTTTCTACTAATTTCTTTTTTGCTATATATGGGCCATACTTTCCTCTTTCTTTTCATACCTTGCAATTTTTTATTGAAAACTGGATATTTTGAATATTATAAAGTGGTAATTATGGAAATGTGATATTCCCCCTCCCTGGGTTTTTTTTTTATTATTGCTTATTTTAATACTTGTTTGTCTAATGCCTTTTCTGAACTAATTTTGTAAATGCTGCACTCTTTTTATATGTGGCCATAGAAATCTCTTTCATTAGCTTAGGCAACTAGCCTGGGAGTCAACTAATTACCTGATATTGATTTTTTAAAATCACCTGGAACCAAAAAAAAAAAAAGAAAAAACTCCCCATGTTTGCAGATGGGCTCTGTGTATGTGTTGGGGCATGCATTCAACACATCATGCTGAACACAACTCAGTCTTAGCCTTCACTTTCTGTTTGTGCAAAGACAGAATGTCAGTCAGAGATGAAAGATTAGGTCCTTCTCAGAGCTTTCCTGAGCAGAAAACCAGCCTTGGTTATGCAAGTAATTATATAGATTCCCCGGAATATTTCAGAGCTTTTAAAAGCCCTTATTTATATCATTTTACAAATATTGGTATGTATTGTGAAAAATTTGATTTTTACCCACAATAAAAAAATAAATAAAAAATAAAATAAAAAAGTCCTTATTTCCCAAAGCATTTCATCCTCCAGACTTTCTACTGAAGCTTTTTGGTTCATCTATTATTTGTCACATCTGTTATACATTGCCCCAGGCAGGAGCCACTAACACATTTAACTTTAAATGTTTTTTATGTGTTCTCCCTTGCTAGTCAACTCAGCACTGGGAGAGTTTAGAGTAGGCAAAATGAAACTAAGCCCTTTCAGCTGTTCCTGCTGGGAGCCAACATACACACCAAAAAAATTACAGTCCATTGTGAATAAGATGTGTGGTGCTCTCTTTGGTACAAATACCTGCACTGAGACTGTCAGCTGTTATTTTCAAGACCACGTGATGGGCTGTGGAAAACATGATTAGATTAATTTAAAATTTCAGAAAACTCCCTGTTCCTACTGAAATTCGGCTTTTTTTATGATTAAATTTTCCTGTGGTAGCTGCACACTCTTGATTAGTTTCCAGAGTTACAAGAACTTGATTCTATTAGTTTTTTTCCAGTTTATAAGTTGCTTTTCTGGAGAAAAAGATATTTGTCATTCTTTATTTCACAATTTCACTCTAATTGAGAAGTCTTAATAAAACTTTTTCTTGGATACCTTTTTTTGCACTTAGAAAATGATATTTATTTCTGGAAAAGTAAATTTTTCATAAAAATACTGTTGTCTTTATTTATGCCCGATTATCTTATTTGTAGTTGAATTGCTGAACAGTAAAAATTTTCCAGAAGCTTTTAAAATTTTTTTATTAGAGAAGTTATGACCTTACAAAACAATCATGTATATCATGCAAAATTCCCATACATCACCCTTCCACCAACACCTTGCATTGTTACATAATATTTGTTACAGATTATGAAGGAACATTATCAAAATATTATTTCTAACTATGGTCTATAGATTACATTTGGTATATTTTTCCATCCACCACCCTATTATTAACACCATGTATTAGAATTGTACATTTGTTGTAGTTTATGAAAGAATGCACTCATATTTGTATTGTTAACCACAGTCCTTCATCTACCACATGGGTCACTATGTTATACAGTCCCATGCCTTGTACAATCTTAAGTTTACACTCTGTAGCTCTCAGTTTCATCAGAGTTGTAAAGTTATGTGTAAATTTTGAGCATTTTCCTTAGTCCAAAACAAAAACTCCCATACCCCCTATTATTGACCCTTAGCATTGATATAGTACCTTCTTTGACATTAATGCAAGAATATTACAGTATTGCTATTAATTATAGTCCATAAGTTACATTAATTGTATTTTCCCGTGCATCACCATATTCTTACCACCTTGTAATAGTGACATACATTTGTTCAAGTTCATAGAAGAACATTCTTGTATTTGTACTATTAACTACAATCCTTATCCACCACCGGGTTCAATATGCTTTGAATCTCTTAAATTATTCGCTAGCTTTCTTTCAACTGACATTACATCCCTAGACTACCCCTTTCCGCCACAATCACATTTATAAACCATCCATGTTAGTTATACTCATTATAATATGTTATAATGAATATATATCCATTCCCACATGTTCACAGTCAAGCTAAGTGATTGATACCATACAATATCCATTCCCACACTTTCACAGTCAAGCTAAGTGAAAATCTACATATATTAACTATAAGTGCCCCATCTCAGCTCTCATCCTATCTCTTAGTAACCTATAACCTAGATTTTTTATTTGATATGTATACTTTTTATTAGAAAAGTTGTGAGCTTACAAAACAATCATGCATAAAATGCAGAATTCCCATACAACACCCCTCTACCAACACCTTGCATTGTTGTGGAACATTTGTCACAATTTTCGAAAGAATATCATCAACATACTACTATTAACTAAGGTCTATGGCTTACATTTGGTAAAGTTTTCCCTACACCCTCCCATTATTAACACCATGAATTAGTATTATATATTTGTTATAGTTAATGAGAGAACACACACATTTTTACTGTTAATCACAGTTCATCATCCACCACTTGGGTCGCTGTGTTATATGTCCTGTGTATAATACATCCCAAGTGTACTCTCTGTGGCTTTCAGTTTTACCACAGAGTTATACAGTCATTGCCTGAGTAAATTTTTGAATGTTTTCTTTAGTCCAAAACAAAAAATCCTATACCCCTTATTATTGCTCTTTAGCATTGCTATAGTATCTTCTTTGACATTGATGCAAGAATATTGCAATATTGCTGCCAACTATAATCCATAATTTATATGAATTGTATTTTTTCCACTCATCACCATATTCTTACCACCATTAACAATGACATACATTTGTTCTAGTTCATAGAATAACATTATTGTATTTGTATAATTAACCACAATCCTCATCTACTACCAGGTTCACTATGTTATACAGTCTCTAGATTGTTCTCTAGCTTTCTTTCTATTGATATTCATGTTCTTATACTACCCCTCTCAACTACAAACACATTTATAAACCATCAATATTAGTTATAATCACTATAATGTGTTACCATCAAATCTATCCATTTCCACATGTTTACAGACAAGCTAATTAAAAATTCTACCTACATTAGGCATCAGTATCCCTTCTCAGCTCTCATCCTAAAACCTACACTCTAAATTTTAACTCCATGTGTTTATTCTTAATATTTAGTTCTTATTAGTGTTACCATATAATATTTGTCCTTTTGTGTCTGACTTTTTCATTCAGCATAATATCCTCATAGTTGATCCATGTTATCATATGTGTTCCAATTTCATTTCTTCTTTCACCAGCATAGTAGTCCATTGTAGGTATATAACAAATATTGCTTATGCATTCATTGATTGACAGACACTTGGGTTGTTTCCATATTTATGCAATTGTGAATAAAGCTGCTATGAACATTGGTTAGCTAATATCTGTTCACATGTTTGTTTTCAGTTCTTCTGGATATATTCCTAGCAAAGGATTTGCCAGATCATAAGGAAGTTCTATATTTAGCTTCCTGAAGAAGTGCCAAACTGTCTTCCACAGATGCTGCACTGTTCTACATTCCCACCAACAGTGAAGTAGTGTTCCTATTTTTCGATATCCTCTCTGCACTTGTTGTTTTCTGGATTTTTAAAATTAATCTCCAATCTATGAGGTGTGAGATGCTATCTCATTGTAGTTTTGATTTGCATTTCCTTAATAGTTAGTGATATTGAACATTTTTTTCATGTACTTTATCACCATTTGTATTTTCTCTTTGGAAAAAATTCTATTTAAATCTTTTGCCCATTTTTTTAAATTGAATTGCTTGCCCTTTTATCATTGAGTTGTATGATCTCTTTCTATAGCGTGGACATCAAACCCTTATCATATATGTGATTTCCAAACACTTTCTCCCCTTGAGTAAGCTGCTTTTTCAAGTGCCTGACAAAGTCCTTTGAAGCACAAAAGTGTTTAATTTTGAGGAAGTCCCATTTATCCAATTTTTCTTTCATTGTTCATGCTTTGGGTGTAAGGTTTAAGAAAGCACCCCTACCACCATGTCTTGACAATGTTTCCTTGTATTTTCTTCTAGAAGTTTTATGGTTCTAGCTTTTATATTTAATGCTTTGATCCATTTTTAGTTAGTTTTCATATAAGGTGTGAGATATGGATATTCTGTTCTCCCAGCACCATTTATAAATAGACTGTTCTGCCTCAGCTGGGTGGGCTTCACAGCCTTTTCAAAAATCACTCAACCATAGATATGAAGGTCTGTTTCTGAACCATCAATTTGGTTGCATTGGTCTATATGTCTATTTTTATGCCAGTACTATGCTCTTTTTACCACTGTAGCTAGGTAATATGATTTAAAGTCTGGAAGTGAGAGAGTCCTCCAAATTCTTTCTTTCCTTTGAAGATGTTTCTGGCTATTCAGGGTCCTTTATCCTTCCAAGTAAATTTGATGATTGGCTTTTCTATTTTCTTTTTTTTAAAAAAGGCTGTTGGAATTTTTATTGGGATTGCATTTAATCGGTAGATAAATCAATTTGGGTAGAATTGACATCTTAATGACATTTAGTCTTCCAATTCATGAACATGGAATGTCCTTCCATTTATTTATGTCTGCTTTTATTTATTTTTGTAATGCATTGTAGTTTTCTGAATACAGATCTTTTACATCCTTAGTTAAGTTTACTCTTAAATATTTTATTCTTTTAGTTGCTATTGTTAATAGAATTTTTCCTGACTTCCTCTTCGGATTTCTCATTGCTGTGTATAAAAACAGTACTGATTTTGGAGTATTAATTTTGTATCCTGCACTCTGCTGAACTCATTTTTTAGCTCTAGTAACTTTTTTTGTAGATTTTTCAGGAATTTCAAGGAATAGGATCATATCATCTGTGAATAGTGAAAGTTTCACTTCTTTCTTTCCAATTCGGACACATTTGTTTTCTTTAACTTGCCTGATCACCCCTAGCGCTGTATTGAACAACAGTGGTGACAGTGGGCATCCTTGTCTTGTTCCTGATCTCAATGTGAAAGCTTTCAGTGTTTCACCATTGACTAAGACATTAGCTCTGGGTTTTTCATATACGCTCCTTATCATGTTGAAGAAGTCTCCTTCTATATATTTTTTTTAAGTGTTTGCCCAAGAATGGGCATGGGCATATCTGATCTCTGATCAGGCTTTTGTTTAATGAATTTGAAACACTGGGAGCTGGGCTCTGAGGGAAGCTATTGTTTCAAGCCTCCCTGGAAAAAGACAGAGACAGCCATTGTTTCAACACACCTTGGACTGGGGTTTTGGTGGTGGAGACTTAAGGATACTGCACTTCTTCAGAATTGTGGTGGAGAGTTAGTTGAAGAGCTGCGTTTGCTGGGCTAAGCCAGGAAAGTTTGGCTTTGGGGGAGCATCAGAGAAGCTCTTGGTGCCATTCTGATCCTCTCCCCAAGGCACTTTGGAGAAGGTCTGTGCCCAGTTCATGGGTCCCTGGCCCTGCTTTGGCTTGCAAAGACTGACTTGGGAAAGTCCTCTCTATAGTGTCCACTGTCCAGAATTTGTTATAAGGTAAAAGCCAATTATGACAACAAAAGTAGTATAAAAATCCATAGTGGAAACATTCCAGGAAAAAGACATGACAGTTTCAAACACCTGGGAGAAGGAGGTCTGTCTCCTATAAACAGAAGAATTCTAAAACAGCTAACAAGCAAAATCCCTGGACAAGACAGAGGTCCAGAAAGACAAGGAAAACTCTGCACGCTGCACTCACCTTGGGTAGACCTTCCTGAGAGGTGGACTGAAGCTCAAGAAAATTTCTGTCACATCTCTAGCTGGCTACAAAACCAACAAACAAACATCTCAGGGAATAAATCCTAGAGTTAACATTTAAAAATATCAAATGTACAGTGTTCAACAAAAGATTAAAAGACAAACAAAGACACAGGAAATGATGGTTCATTCAAAAAGAGGAAAAAAATCCAGAAAATACTAATGAATAAAAGAATGTAGATATTCTGAAAAAAGCCATTTAAAAATGACCTTAAAAGTGCTCAAGAAGATGAAGGAAAACACAGAGAAAGAACTAAAGAATATCCAGAGAAGAATGAATAAGCAATATAAAAGCTTAGTAAAGAGATAGAAATTTTTAAAAGAAACCAAACAGTACTACTGGAGTTAAAGACCATGATAAGTGAAATGAAAATGCCCAGGAGGGTTTCAAGACCAAGTTGGAGCCAGCGTAAGAAAGAATCAGTGAGCTTGAAGGCAAGATACTTGAAATAAATCAGGTAGAGGAGAAGAAAGTAAAAAGAAATATTAAAAGCAAAAATAGCCTAAGACAGTTATGGGACACTATCAAGCACACCAATAAACAGAATATAGAAGATCCAGAAGGAGAAGAATGAGAGAAAGGGGGAAAAGGAATATTCAAAGAAAAGAACTTCACAAACTTATCAAAATACATGAATATGTACATCCAAGAAGCCCAGAAAACACCAAATAGGATAAATCTGAAGAAAAATATACTCCCTCACATATTAATCTACTATTGAATGCAAAAGAAAAGAAGAGAATTCTGAAAGCTGCAAGAGAAATGCAACATATTATGTGTAAGGGAGTCTCAATTAAATTGACAACTTTTCATCAGAAATCATGGAGGTAAGAAGGCAGTGGGTTGAAATAAAGTGAGACAGAAAAAAAACTGCAAGCCATGAATTTTATATCCAGCAAGACTTTCAAAATATATATATTTTAAAAATAAGGGGGAGATAAAGACATTCTCAGATGGAAAAAAAAAAAGCTGAGGGAGATCATCACAAATAGATCTGCCTTAAAGGCAATGCTAAAGCAAGTTGTTCAGAGTGAAAGGAAAGGACACTACACAGTGGTTCAAAGCAGCATAATAAATGAAGGCCTGCAGTAAAGGTAAACATTTGGGTAATTATAAATTCCAACATTATTGAAGTGTATTGCTTGGTATGTAAGTCCACTTATTACTTCCTATAAGTGCTAAAATGCAAATGCATAAAAAGTAATGATAAATCTATGTTTTTGAACATAAAGTGTACAAAGATATAAGTAGTAACAAGTACAAAAAATGGAGGGGGAACAGAGAAGTATAGAAAAATTATATGTGCATGCAATTGAAGTTAATTTGGTATCAAACTCAATATATTGCTATATATTTAGAGTGTTAAATTTTAACCCCAAGGTAACCAAAGAAAGAATAAAGGGAAAATATATCCAGATAGAAATGAGACACACTCAATATGGTACAACACAAAAAATCAAATACATATCAAAATACACATTAATGGAAATTAGGGATAAAACATGTATGAGATTTACAAAGGCTAAATAGCAATATGGCAGAAGAATTCCTGTATTATCAGTAGTGACTTTAACCATTAACGGATTAAACTATGCAGCCAAAAAGGCAGAGATTGGCAGAATGGATAAAAAGTCATGACCAACGATTAGCTCTCTTCAAGAGAATAATCTTAAATTGAAAGATACAATTAGGTGGATGATGAAAGGAGGTAGAAAAAAAAATACCATGCAACTCTTAATGAACAGAGAGCTAGGGTCACTATACTAATGTTGGATTAAATAGCCTTTAAGTGAAAAACTGTTCTGAAGGACAAAGTTGGTCATTATACACTGATAAAAGGGACAATTAAACAGGAAAATGTAACAATTATAAATATATATGTATCGAACAATAGAGCCCCAAAACATTTGAAGCAAATACTGACAGATTTGAAGGGAGAAATCAAGATTTTACATTAATAGTAGGAAAGCATAATACACCATTTTCAATAATGGATAGAACACCTTGCTGAGAAGATCAATAAGAAAGTGCAAGATTGAATGGTACTCTTATTTCAACCCAACTTTGAAGGGCATAAGTTGGGACAGCTGTAAGACCAAAGAATGCACTAGACAAATGGTTAGACATGAGCTTTATTGGGACTTATGCACAGGAGAGTCTTCGATGGCAGCTAATCAAAGTATGAAGTTAATGCTCCACAAAAAAGTGAGGAAAGGAGGGGGAATATAAAGGGTCTCTGGACAAAGACATTCCATAGGATATGAGAGCAGTTTCTCCAAAGTTACACGGGGTGCACAAATGGGATGTTTGGTGATGTTATCGCAGGAAGGGAGTATACAGTTTTGAGAAGATCAAAGTTTGCAGTAGGCATGTTACTTTTTAGTTAGTACACGCCCAGGTTAGGCTAGGCAGTTACATGGTTTGAGGAGTGTTTTATTTAAGGGGAGGGCATCCCAGTCCCTGGGTTCCCACAATCCACCCCCATGCAGCAGCTGACATTAACCATAGGATAGGCATTGTGCTTACATTCCACAGCAACAGTATAACAGACAACAGAATAATTATAAATCTTCTACTAAAAGCTAGTAGACCTATGAAAACATGTTGCCAGGGCCAGGAAAGGGAAATGAACCAGTCAGAAAGAGGGTCAGTGGCCTATTTATCAATGTGTTGTATGTGCTCTTGCATATGATTTTGAACTTGTGAAATATTATGGGGTTGATTAGGAATATAAACCCAACATTAAACATTAATGCTTGACAGTGAAATTACATAATTCGGGGGTAACCACCCCATATTACAGATTCCTTCTTGTTCAGTACAGACAGGAGCAACATGATCTAGGGTTACAGATTCAGCTGTTAACCATCCTAAACTATCATATACAGCATATCCTAATAAAGGTTTAGATTTATTCACCTGTTCCCTTACAAGAGAAAAAATATAATTATGAGTCTCTTTGAAAGATGGCAGCTGGATTTCAGTCTTAAATGAGAAGATCTTGTTCCAAACTTGTTGATCGGTTATATACTGCTATGCCAGCCAGGTGTATTACACCATCCAATATGTAGTACTGACAGTCCAAAGAAGGTAAGTAGCACCCGAGGATGGCAGGTTTGTGTAAACCCAACATTGGGACCTATTGTGGGCAAGAGTTACTGCTGAAGGCCACTGCAGGAAGGTACTGGCTAGGGAGCTATGGGCAAAAATAAAGGTGTTTATGGGGAACAATAAGAGGCAGATCATGCTGATTTGGCAGTATACAAGCAAAATTTCCATTAGTAGATAACAAAGTGCCAGTTAGGGTGGTTTTATTAAAGTGTTTCCAATACCATACATTTTCCCTTCTATATTCTTTGAGTTTTCTCCAGTGACATCAAAAACTAGTTTAGGCATAAGAAAAGTCCACATAGATACACATAGAGCCCCAGCAGGAATAGAAAACTCCAGATTATTAATAAAGAGTTTTTACTGGTATTTCTTATATAAACTGTGGTGTTATAACAATGTTTTGGGTGACTTCTATTCCTCATAGACTTAAGATTTCCAACCAGTGAGGCTGCATAGGCTAGTACCATGGCCGAATGACCTCATTTTCTCCAGTTTGTAATGTTTGAGACATAGGCAACAAGAGATTGTTATTACTTCCCCTTTAGAGCTGTAGGATAGCTGGCCCTTTAACGTGTATTTTCAACTCCTTTATCGATCCTGGTGTTAGTGTTTCAATCAAAGCAGGGGCTGCAGCCTGCAGTGCTGAATTTAAAGGAGTTAAAGCTTAGTCCTTGTTGTAAAGATCACTTATTGCCTTTTATTTGTTCCTTTAAAAAGCCATTCATCCTTTCTATAAAACCTGCACCAGTGGGGTTATAAAGTAGATGAAAGTCCAAACAATACCCTGGTCCACAGCCCAAGACTTCATGAGGTGACCAGTAAATGGAGTTCCTTGGTCACTGTCAATTTGGACTGGCACCTCGTATAGGGAACTTACTATTTCTAAACAGCGAATATTAGCCTGCTGGTTACCAGAGTCCCGTGGCAGTGTCTGTGGCAGTGAAAGCACACCTAGCGCCTTAGGAGAGTGGGTGGGGACCAATGCAATCCACCTGCCATAGTACAACTGGAGTTGCTGCTCAACCAATATGTCCCATCCAGTGGGGTAAATGTCATGGTCATCAAAGTATGCATGATAGATGCTCATGGGTAATATCCATGAGCTGCTGGCAAATTACAGGTAGCTGGAAATGCTGGGTAAGGCACCACAGGGTCTGATAGCTATGATGTCCACTTTTCCTGTGGAGCCAACTCTGCCACTTCTTGGGTCTCAATGGTATGACTCTGGATCCTCGTGAAGGCATCTGCCTCAACATTCCTGAGAGGGGTGTTAGAGGAATGGGCAGGGATGTGATAGACAGTTACTTGTTGCCACTGGCAGGTGTCCCAGATGTCTTTCCACAGATTTCTCCCACACAGAGGGCAGCCCACGACAGTCCATTGTTCCTGTCTTCTTTCCAATATCTGCAACCCACACCTAGATAGTCTTCATAGTGGCCAGACACTATTGGGTTAAGCCCTCTACTTGCAACAGGGTGTGGTATGTTGCACATAGTTGCTTTTTAAAGGGCTATATTGTACTTTGGCCCTTTTCCATAATTGTCACTAAAACTCAAAGGGTATTTGTTTAGAATGTTGCCTTTGCCACAAATCCCACCCAAATCCAACATCAGTGCTGGCCACATTCAATTCACAGGGTAAGTCAGAGTCCACCCCCTTAGTGTTTGAGCCTGTGCTTTTGTCCTTGTTACTTCTTAAAAGCAGCCTGCTGGGGGTCCTCACATTCCCATTTATGACTTTTCTTCATTAACACATATAATGGTTTTAATATCTGAGCTAAATGAGGGATGAAGAGTTTCCAGTAACCCAACAACCCCAGAAATGCCATCAATTGTTTTGGAGTTTGTGGTGTGGGAAAACATTGTACTTTATCAACTACAGCAAAGGGTTGTTTGGTTGGGTAACTTTTGTCTTACCCAACCAAACAACACCCAAGAATTTAACAGAGCAGCCAGGACCTTGAAGCTTGTCCCAGTTGATTGCCCATTCCTGGTTTTTTTAAGATGAGATACTATTGTCTCTGATGCTTCTTTAATTCTGAAAGAGAATTGCTGGTTAACATAATATCATCAATATAAAGAAATAGGGTTCTCCCGCCCTGCCCCGCGGCAGAGCGTGGGGAGCGGGGAGGCGAGTTGAGGCGGTGCTACCCAGCAGCACCCGCAACGCAGCTCGCGCCTCCTCCACGCTGTCCCCACCGCTGTTGTGGCCACCGCCCGGTCTAGCGGACAAGACGCTGGTGGCCCGTGGTGTGAGTGATATTTGACGCGAAGATGGAGGGACCTTTGTCCGTATTCGGGGACCGCAGCACTGGGGAGGCTATCCGCTCCCAGAACGTTATGGCTGCAGCTTCTATTGCCAATATTGTAAAAAGTTCTCTTGGTCCAGTTGGCTTGGATAAAATGTTGGTGGATGATATTGGGGATGTAACTATTACTAATGATGGGGCAACCATCCTGAAGTTACTAGAGGTCGAACATCCTGCTGCTAAAGTTCTTTGTGAGCTGGCTGATCTGCAAGACAAAGAAGTTGGAGATGGGACTACTTCAGTGGTTATTATTGCAGCAGAACTTCTAAAAAATGCAGATGAACTAGTCAAACAGAAAATTCATCCCACATCAGTTATTAGTGGCTATCGACTTGCTTGCAAGGAAGCAGTGCGTTATATCAGTGAAAACCTAATTATTAACACAGATGAACTTGGAAGAGATTGCCTGATTAATGCTGCTAAGACATCTATGTCTTCAAAAATCATTGGAATTGATGGTGATTTCTTCGCTAATATGGTAGTAGATGCAGTGCTTGCCGTTAAGTACACAGACATAAGAGGCCAGCCTCGCTATCCAGTCAATTCTGTTAATGTTCTGAAAGCCCATGGGAGAAGTCAAATGGAGAGTATGCTGATCAATGGCTATGCACTCAACTGTGTAGTAGGATCACAGGGCATGCCCAAGAGAATAGTTAATGCAAAAATTGCTTGTCTTGACTTCAGTCTGCAGAAAACCAAAATGAAGCTTGGAGTACAGGTAGTTATTACAGATCCTGAAAAACTGGACCAAATTAGACAGAGGGAATCCGATATCACCAAGGAGAGAATTCAGAAGATACTGGCAACTGGTGCCAATGTTATTCTAACCACCGGTGGAATTGATGATATGTGTTTGAAGTATTTTGTGGAGGCTGGTGCTATGGCAGTTAGAAGAGTTTTAAAAAGGGACCTTAAACGCATTGCTAAAGCTTCTGGAGCAATTATTCTTTCAACCCTGGCCAATCTGGAAGGTGAAGAAACTTTTGAAGCTGCAATGCTGGGGCAAGCAGAAGAGGTGGTACAGGAGAGGATCTGTAATGATGAACTGATTTTAATCAAAAACACTAAGGCTCGTACATCTGCATCAATTATCTTACGTGGGGCCAATGATTTCATGTGTGACGAGATGGAGCGCTCTTTACATGATGCTCTTTGTGTGGTGAAGAGAGTTTTGGAATCAAAATCTGTAGTTCCAGGTGGGGGTGCTGTGGAAGCAGCCCTTTCCATATACCTTGAAAACTATGCGACCAGCATGGGGTCTAGAGAACAGCTTGCTATTGCAGAGTTTGCAAGATCTCTTCTTGTTATTCCTAATACACTGGCGGTTAATGCTGCTCAAGACTCTACAGATCTGGTTGCAAAGTTAAGAGCTTTTCGTAATGAGGCTCAAGTCAACCCAGAACGTAAAAATCTAAAATGGATTGGTCTTGATTTGGTCAATGGTAAACCTCGGGACAACAAACAAGCAGGGGTGTTTGAACCTACCATAGTTAAAGTAAAGAGTTTGAAGTTTGCAACAGAAGCTGCAATTACTATTCTTCGAATTGATGATCTTATTAAGTTACACCCAGAAAGTAAAGATGATAAACATGGAAGTTATGAAGATGCTGTTCATTCAGGAGCCCTGAATGACTGATACGATTTTTTTTCTTTTATTTATAACAATGTTAGATGGAAATGTCTTATACCTTGAGTATACACATTAAAGTACAACAATCTCTACTTAAAAAAAAAAAAAAAAAAAAAAAAAAGAAATAGGATTACAGCCACAGGTTTCTTCCATGCCACCAGATCTTTTGTTATGAGGTCATGACAGATAGTTGGACTATGCGTATAGCCTTGGGGAAGCACTGTAAAAAGTCCATTGTTGGCCCTGCCATGTGAAGGCAAAAGCAGGCTGGCTTGACTTGTCTAAGGAGATACTAAAGAAAGCATTAGCAAGATCTAAAACAAAGTGATAGCGAATAAGTAGGTACTAATTTCTTGCAATAAACCAGCAATGTTTGGGACTGCTGCATACAGCAGTGGTATTACTTTATATAATTCATGATAATTTACTGTTATGCAACGCCCTGTGGCAGAATTCCCTGCTCCCCATGGCCACTCTCTTTATGTAGCCATAGGGCTGCTTCTTCAGCAGAGGTGGGGCAAATTAGATAAATACAAATATGAGCCAAAGCATCTGCCTTTTGATTTCCAGGTGGAGAGACTGTTTCTGTGACATATGACATCTTTAAAAATAATTACAACCAAGATTAACAACATTATGCTATTTAATATTATGCAGAAAACATTGTTAAATCTCTAGAAATTTTACACAGTTTTTAAGTATTTTTTATGAATATTTTACCCATATAACTTTGAGTAACAGGAGCTTAGAAAATCTCTTTTAATTTTATAAGACTTTCTAAAAACTTTTCATTTAACTTACAACAATTTAAATGAACTCAACTATTTTTATTGTTTCAATTTTTTCAAGGTGAAAGAACAAATCTTTTGCAACAGTTTGAGATTAAAAGATACTTTCTAGTGTTTGACTTTGAGAAAGCAAAGTGTTAAAAGTTGTTAGGTTTGAACATTATCTCCTTTTAAAAGTGAGAAGACTTGTTTTTTCTTAAACAACCAAGGACACAAAAAGATTAAAGTACAAGAAGCTATTTTAATACAACATACTTTTTTCTTTGTATACTGATTATTCAGGAGAAAAACTCTTTATAAACTTCTATTAAAGCAGGCTAATGATTTAAGAAACTTTGTCACATTACTAGTGAGAGAAACAAATTTTAGCTTTGCATTAGCATATTATTTGATACTAAGGATTTTAAAACTTTATAGCTAGACCCATAAAAGTTTACTTAACTTTGACTACAAAAATTCCTTTTCCACGAACCTTCTGCACTTTCTGTATCCTTTCAGCTTTTGTCCCACATGTTACTCTTTCTTAATAACCAGTCAGTTTATCTTAGGACAAAATTATTTTCTATTTCCTTAATAAAAAGTAAACAACACATTCTTACATACTTAACATACCAAAATTACTTGGGAAACTGTGTCCACACAAACCTCTTACAACATACAATTACCATTAACACTGAACAAATTTGTCAGAATAATGATTCAGTTTGGTTATATGCAAACATTGCTTTTTTCATGCTAAATACATAAAGACATGCAATATTAGAAACAGTTTTGTGGAGGCAAGTTGTCAGGAGAAGCTGGCTTCTATCAGGACTAAGCCATGACTTAATGGTAGGCTTACAAAAGCAGCCAACATTTTTCTATTTATTGTTTTTCTTTTCCTCTTTTACTTTCATAGAGTTGTTCAGTTCAAAAGTTACTAAACTTTAACAACACCACTTTTATTAATGTGGCTATCCAGGCCCAATTAGAATTAACAAGAAAACAGAACAGAGAACAATAATGTTGCTAAGTATTTCTACTTCTCCAGCAGTTAACCTAATTCTGTCAGCCTCCACTAGCTGACAGTCGCTCCAGGCTGCAGGGGTTTTGCAGAGTGGCTGCCAGAATGTTTTTCTTATCTCAGTTAACTCTCCAGCAGAATATCTTCTTATAAGCACAGATTCACTGAAAAATGCCTTATTTAGCATTTCTGCTTGTGCAGGATGTTCTGTGATTTAGCTTTCCTTTGCACAAGTGGTTTAACATGATTTAAGGATTCTGTTATAGTTTCTACATCTGAATCACTAAATCTTTCTTATCTACTTGCTCAGAGAGACCTGCCACTAAGGCAGAGGTGGAAGTCCGCAAAGCCCTTTCTAACGTTAAATTTTCTTCTAAGTTGCAGATTTCTTTGTTTTCCTTGAGACCATCTGCTGTAGCTAACCGTATCACCCATAGCAATAGTCAGCCCAAATGCTGAGTTAACATGCCTGCTATCTTTACTAAATTTCATAATATTTTGTTTTTGAAGCACGTGTTCTACTCCCATCAGTGTTTTCAGGGCATCCCTGTACTCATGCAGAGTTCCACAACAGGCAAGCAAGTAGGCAACCTTATTTTCTCCCAGCACTCCCCACTCATCTGTTCCTCACTCATCCAGGAGGACAGCCACCCCTTCACACATGGACATTATAGGACAACTCAAGATTTCCCCCATGGATTCTCCCTTCCCAGAGCTCATGCCCACCACTGCCGTTGATCCTCCGGTCTCCTGGCTATGACTCACCAATTCTTTCAACCCAACTTTGAAGGGTACAAGTTGGGGCAGCCATAAGTCTAACAAACTCACCAGGTAAATAGCTAAATATGAGTTTTATTGGGACTTACGCACAGGAGAGACTTCGATGGCAGCTGATCAAAGTACGAAGTTAGTGCTCCACAAAGAAGTGAGGAAAAGAGGGGGAATATAAGGCAGCTCAGGACAAAGACATTCTATAGGGTATGAGAACAGAGTTTCTGCAAGTTACATGGGACACACAAATGGGGTGTTTGGTGATGTTATCGCAGGAAGGGAGTATACAGTCTTGAGAAGATCAAAGTTTGCATAGGCCTGTTACTTTTTAGTAAGTATCCAGATTAGGCTGTGCTTCAGGTAGTGTTTTATTTAATGGGGGGGGGGGGTGGCGCATCTCGGTCCCTTGGTTTACACAACTCTAAACAAACTAGACTTAATAAACACTTAGAGAAAATTTCACACATGCACCCCAGAAAGCAGAATAAACATTCTTCCTGAGAGCACACGAATCATTCCCTAGGATAGACCTTACATTGGGTTACAAATCAAGTCTCAATAACTTCAAAAATATTGAAATCATAGAATGCCTATTCTCCAACCACAATAGAATGAAGCTCAAAGTCAATAACAGAGGGAGAAATGGAAAATCACAAATATGTGGAAATTAAACAAGATACTCTTAAACAACCAATGGGTTAAAGAGGAAAAAGAAGCAAAATGAAAATGAAAATACAACATACAAAAACTTAAGGGATGTAGGGAAGGGGGTGCTAAAAGGGAAATTTATAGCACTCAAGGCTTACATTAAAAAAGAAGAAAGATTTCAACTGAGAGACCTAACATCATAACTGGAAGAACTACAAAAAGAAGGACAAAGTAAACCCAAAGTGAACAGAAGGAAGGAAATAAAGATTATGGCAGGGAATCAGAAAAAGAAAGGGAAACATTACTACTGACACCACTGAAATATAAAGGACTATAAGAGGATACTATGAACAACTGTAAGCCAATAAATTAGATAGCTTAAATCAAATGGATAAATTCTTAACAGCACACAAACTACCTACATTGACTCAAGAAGAAATAGACGATCTCAGCAATCCAATACTAGTAAGGATATTGATTCCATCATCAAAAACATCCCAACAATGAAAAACCTAGGACCAGATGGCTTCAAAGGGGAATTCCACCCAATATTCAAGGAAGGCTTACCTCCAATTCTGCTCAAAGTCTTCCAAATAATCAAAGAGAAGGGAACACTCTCTAATTCATTGTATGAGATCAACATCTCCCTCATACCAAAACCAGATAAAGATACCACAAGAAAAGAAAACTACAGACCAATATCTCTTATGAATTTAGATGCAAATCATCTCAACAAACTACTAGCAAACTGAATCCAACAGCATATAAAAGAATTTTATACCATAATCAAGTAGTATTTATCCCTGACATACAAGATAAGTTCAATATAAGATTATAAATTAATGTAATTCACCACATTAACAGAGGGAAGGAAAATAAGCAAATTATCATCTCAATTGATGCACAAAATCTTTTTTAACAAAATCCAGCACTCCTTCACAATAAGAACACTTAGAAAACTAAGAATAATAGAAAACTTTATCAACATGAAAATGGGTGTGTATGAAAAGCCCACAGATAACATCCTACTTAATGTGGAAGGACTGAATGTTTTCCCTCTAAGATCAGGAACAAGACAATGATGCCCACTGTCACCATTGTTATAAAACATTTTACTGGATGTTCTTACCAAAGCAATTAAGTAACAAAAAGAAATTGAAGGCATCCAATTTAGAAAGGAAGATGTAAAATGTTCCCTATTTACATATGGTATGATCCTATATACAGCAAATACTGAGAAATCTACAACATAGCTCCTAGAGCTAATAAATGAATACAGCAAATGGTGGGGTACAAGATCAACTCCCTTCGTAGCAGAGCAGCTCCCTCGCTGCGATCTATTGAAAGTCAGCCCTTGACACAAGGGTTTGTAAAAAAAAAAGGACAAAAAAAAAAAAAAAGAAAAAAAAAGATCAACTCCCGAAATTCAGTAGTGTTTCAATACACAGGCAAAGAACAATCAGAAGAAGAAATTAGAAGAATTCCATTCACAATAGCAACTAAAAGAATCAAATATGTAGGAATAAATCTAACTAAGTATGTAAAGGACTTGTACACAGAAAACAAAAAATATATATTGTCAAAAGAAATCAAAGAAGACCTAAATAAATGGAAGAATATTCTGTATTCATGTATTGGAAGACTAAATAACAGAAAGATGTTAATACTACCCAAAGCAATTTATACATGCAATGCAATCCCAATGAAAGTTCCATTGAACTTCTTTGCAGAAATGAAAACTACAATCAACAAATTTATATAGGTGAGTAAGGGGCCACAAATAGTTAAAGCAACCTTTAAAAAGAAGAATGAAGTTGGAGGACTCAAACTTCCTAATTTTAAAACTTATTATAAAGCCAAAGTAATCAAAACAGCACAAGGTACTGACTCAAGGACAAACATATGGACTAATGGAATCTAATTGAAAACTCAGAAAACAATCCTCACATTTATGGCCAACTGGTTTTTAACAAGGTGACAAAGACACTCAATTGTGTTGGGAAAACTCTATCTCCATTTGCAGTAGGAAGGAGGATCCATACCTCACACTAGAAACAAATGTCAAATTAAAATGGAACAAAAAGCAAATATAAGAGCCAGAAGTAACAAACTCTTAGAGGAAAACATAAGGAAGCATCTTGAGGACCTCACATTAGGCAATGGTTTTATAGACTTCACTCCCAAAGCACAAGCAACAAAAGAAAAAAATTGATAAATGGAAACTCATCAGAACTACAAACATTTGCCCTTCAAAGGATTTTGCTATGAATGTGAAATGACAACATATAAAATAGGATTAGACATTTGGAAACCACAGATCCAAAAATAAGGATTAAGATCCATATTATATAAAGAAATCCTTTAATGTAACAACAAAAAGACAACCCATTTATAAAAAAATGGGCAAAAGACTTGAAAAGACATCTCTCCAAAGAAGATATACAAATGGCCAAAAGGTACATGGAAGGATGCTCAACATCATTAATTATCAGGGAAATGCTAATGAAAACCACAATGACATACCCTTTCACACCCATTAGAATGGCTGCTATTAAAAATTATAAAATAAGAAGTGTTGAAGAGGATGTGGAGAAATAGGAACACTCATTCTTTGTTGGTGGCAATATAAAGTGGTGCAGCCACTGTAGAAGAGAGTTAAAAGTTTTTTCAGAAAGCTAACTATAAAACTACTATATGACTCAGCAATCCCACTACTAGGTACATACACAGAAGAATTGAAAGCAGGCTCTTGAACAGATATTAGCACACGAATATTCATATAAACATTAGTCACGATTGCCACAAGATTGCCAAAGCAACCCAAGTATCCATCAAACATTGAATGGTTAAATAAAATATATTATATATATACAATGGAATATTATTCAGCCATAAAAAGGAATGAAGTTCTGATATATACGACAACATGGGTGAACCTGGAAGTCATCATGTTGAGTAAAATGAGCCAGACTCAAAAGCACAAATATTGTATGAGCTCATAGATTTGAAACGATTGGAATAAGCAGATTCATAGAGTCAGAATCTAGAATATAGGTTACTAAGGGATGAGGTCAGGATAGGGAATGTGACGTTAAGGCTTAAAATGTCCAGTGTTCCTATTTGGAATGACAGAAACATTTAGGAAATGGATGGTGGTGATTGTAGTACAACAATGTGAATACAATTAGCAGCACTTTAATATATATCTGAATATGATTAAAAGGGGAAATGTTAGATTGTATGCAGGGTAACAGAACAATTTTTTTGAAAATTAATGAAACTACACTACACAAACAAGGACCCCTTAGTTAAACCATGGACTTTAATTACTAATACAACTTTATAAATGTGTTATCACTAATTGTAACAAATCTTCCACAGCATGGTAGTGGGGTGGTATATGGGAATCTTGTATATTATGCCTGATTGTTATGTAAAGTCATAACATCTCTAATAACAAAATAAAAAAATAAAACAAAAAAGTTGCAAATATGCAGAGAAGTATTGAGAATAATATAACAATATCTAGATGCCACTCAGAGTATTAAAATATTTATATAATTTCTTTTCACATATTTCTCTAGAAATACATAGGAATTAAGACATTATACATATGGCTGAATTCCTCTTTATTCCCTAAAACATGCATCATCATGATTTAATGTATATATTTCCCATCAATATTTTTAGACTTTTACTTCATATATATGCTTCCATGCATTATTTAGTATTTTTGTGTGTGTTTGTGACACAGATAGTGTCATACTTGTGTTTTTCTTCAACTTAATTTCATCAGGTAATGTTAGTTTTTAGTTATATTCATGTTTAGAAATATAGCACTAATTCACTAATTTCAAGGCTTAAACAATATTCCATCCTATGAATATACTGACAATGTATTCATCCATTCCTATATTGATGAACATTTAAGTTGTTTACAGTTTTTTCTTATTACTCTGTTGCTGTGAATTTTCTGGCTCTAAGTACACACAAGCAAGTATTTCTCTAGGGGAATGGTTCTCAACCTGGAGCACACATTCGAATAATTTGGGAAAGTTTTTATTTATAATTTTCCTATACATGGCTCTTTGCCCCTCTTATTTGACCCTATAATTAGCACTATACTTATTAAATATATGTCCCAGAGACTTAAATCTACAGTCTGTTCATATGCTGGTTGAGCCCTGAATCTCAGCAGAGTTGCAATACCTACACTCCAGTTCATCGGACTCGCCCAGGACAACTAACAAAAGGATGATAATGAATAACGCCCATCCCAGGAAGTGGAGAGTATCTGCAACTGCAAGCAATACAGTTCCATCCATCTGTCCCATGGGATCTAAGTCCCTTCTCAATCAGAAATAGAGTGGGCATCATCATCTCAAAATTCTCAAGATTGAGGAATGAACAAACATAAAGGGGGGGGGGAGTAGCTATGGACTAAAGTAGACTATTAGTCTAACAATAGAAGAATTTGTATCATTGATATAAAGGCACTGGCCACCAGAGTTTCTGAGGTGAGGGAGAGGGAAGAATAGGTGCAACATGGGCACATTTTTGGGACATTGGAATTGTCCTGCACTACATTGCAATGATGGATACATTTTGTCATAACCTATAAAATTGTACAGGGCAAAGTGTAAACTATAACGTAAACTATATTCCTGGGTTAGTACAATGCTTCATTATGTGTTCATCAATTGTAACAAATGTAACAAATGTACCACACTAATGAAAGATGTTGTTAATGGGGGAAAGTGTTGGAAGGGAAGGAGGTGGGGTATATGGGAATCCCCTATATTTTTGGTTTAACATTTATGTAATCTAAAGTTTCTTTAAAAATAAAAATAAAAAAAAACTTTAAAAAAAAAAAAAAAACTACTACATTTCTCCTTCCAGGTAAATGGAATAGTTCATGGTAGTCCAACACTCCAAGGAAGAACAATTAGCAAAATCAAATTAAGTACGAAAATCTAGTTGTAATGGCATCAAAGAGCTGCAGAAACAATGATGGCTAATGGGACAAAACTACCTGTACAAGAATATTCACACAGGAAGTATAATAGATCTTAACTACTTAAATTTCCATTAACAGTAGAATGGATAAATAAAATGTGGTATTTTCGCACAACAAATACCATACAATGATGGACCTGAACAATCTGTAATTACATAAAAGAATATAAACTATGCTTCCATTTATACAAAGATTGATTTTTTTAAAAGGATAATTGATATATCGTGTTAGGAATCAAGATAGTAATAACGCTTAGAAGTAAGAGGCCTGAAGGAGGCTCCTGGGGGTGCTCCATCTGGTGCTGGTTTCATGGGTATGATTAATATGTTAAACTTCACTAAGCTAAACATTTATGATTTGTGCATTTTTTGTATGTCTGTTATATTGAAATCAAAAGTTTAAAAAATACGATGAAGCAAAGCAAAACAAAACAAATAACCACATGTTCACAGGCCCCACCTCTAGGGATTTGGTTTCAATTAGTCTGTGGTGGGTGCACTAATCGACATTATTCATTGGTTTATTGGACAACAGTTTTTTTTTCTCCTCTGAACACTGACTTCTTTTTAAAAATTGCCCCTTTTTATCTTGGATTTTGTTTTATTTTCTTATTGTTTTGTAGTTATTTATTAAATAGTGTTTGGTGTCTATGGTATATTTATTCAAATATCTTATTCTTGTCTATGATTATATTTTCACTTTATGATGAATTTTTTGAACCATAAGTTTTTTTAGTTTTTTTATTTTTTTATTTTTTTAAAAAGATACTTAGATTACATAAATGTTACACAAAAAATATAGGGATTCCCATATGCCCCACCTCCCACACCTCCCACAACCTCTCACATAAACATCTTTCATTAGTGTGGCACATTCATTGCAATTGATAAACACATCCTGGGGCATTCCATTAAGCATGGACCATAGTTCACATTGTAGACCACACTCTTTCCCACACAGTTCTGCAAGTTAGATGATGGTATAAAATGGCCTATATCTGTCCTTGCAATGTCACTGAGGACAATTCCTAAGTCTCGAAAAAGCCCCTGTATTACAACTGCTTTTCCCTCTCCCTGCGCTCAGGGCCTCCAGTGGCCACTGGCTCCACATCAATGTTGTAATTTCTTCCATTGCTTGAATCACAATATGTCTATAGTAGAATAGCAGTAAGTCCACTCAGGTCCATAGCTCTTCCACCCATCCTGAGGAGTCTGGGATGGTGATGTCCACTCCACCTCCAAGTGAGAGGGGGCTTATATCCCATGGATAAGATGGATGGGATTATCCTGCCTGCAGCTGCAGACTCTCTCCATTCCCTGGGATGGCCATTGTCCATCATCATCTCCCTGCCAGTTGTCCTGGGTGAGTCCGGTGGGCTGTAGAGTAGGAGTTGCTGCTCCACCGAGGTTCCAGGCCCAGCTAGCACATGTACAGCCCAAAGACTCAAGTCTCTGGAGGCACACCTACAAACTCCAGCACCAAGTATAGGTTTGAACAGAAAGGACAGATGAGCCATGTGCAGGGAAGATATAGTTGAGTCCAACTCTGTCACTCTCAGGAGCACAAACTCCAAAGTAGGACCCACTGGCAAGGCACCAAACTCTAGAGCTATCCACCCTGACATAGGACCTGGGTGTCTCCAGAGCCCTCAGGATCCCCACTATTTGGGGTGATAGCCACATTGGAAGCTTATGAGGTCCCATTGAGATGTGCATAAGCGTTACCTCTAGGATGACTTCCCAAGTCACTTTGAAGTCTCTTAGCCATATGAACTCATTTGTCTTTACCTTTTCCCCCTTTTATTCAAGGTCTTTTCCAGTCGTATTGCCCGTTGGCACTTGTTAATAATCCCTCGTTGCCAGGGAGGCTTATCCCCGGGAGTCATGTCCCACACTGGGAGGAAGGTAATGCATTCATATGGTTAGTTTGGCTTAGAGAGAGGCCACATTTGAGCAAAAAGGAGGCTCTCAGGAGACAACCTTTAGGCACACCATAACAATAGGCTAAGTTTCAATTTCAAGAACAAAGACTCATAAGGCTAGTCATCAATAACAAGAGCCTATCAGTGGATCAACCTCCTTTGCCAGACACTGCCCCTGCACTTGGGGGACTGTTGCTACTCCCTTGGAGAATATGGCAGAGCTTTCCAGGATGGGAATTCAGTATTCTCTCATTTATTGAGTGGTTCTCCACCCACTGTGACCATGCCACGTGAGCACTTGAACAATTTTATATACCTTTTATTTATGTTCATGTGAACTTCCTCCTATGCATCCCCCATTCCCTGACACCCCCCACCAATGATCCTCTCCCGCTCCCATTGTAACCCTTCTGTGATCCAAAACTTCTTTAAAGATGAAGCCAATACACAGCCAAATTAATAGGAAAATGAAATAATAATGATGTTTAAATGTAAGAGATAAAATACATGAAAACTTAAAAAAAACTAAAAATAAAATAAAATTAAAGGATTGGGTTATTCAAGGAATGAGGAAAAAAAATTTTTTTTTTAATTTTTTGACCTTTTCCCTTTTATCACTGCAATATCTGGTGTCCAGTCTGTACCGTGGCACCTTCCCCCTCTCACTCCCTAGTGTCTCACTAGTTTTTATTTAATTTTCAAAGAAGTTTTAGGTCACAGCAAAGTCACACACAGAATACAAGACACTCTCATATACCCAAACTCCCCCCTCTTTCCTCACCCCATATTAAAACCTTTTTGTCTGTGGAAGGTAGTATTGTTATAACTGATATACAGACAGTGAAACCTAGTTACTAAACATTGTCAATGGCCTACATATGGTTTACATTTTAGATCGTACACTTTTATTAATTTTGATGATATTTACCATGTCCTGTGTCCATCACTGTAAGGTAATGAAAAACATTTCCACTTACCACTAAATACCCTCTGGTTGAACAATTCTGTTGCTCCCTCCCCATCCCCCTGGGGCCCACAGCAATACCCTGGCTTGACTCATTGGATGACAAGATTCATAGTTACATGCAACAAGAGGTCTTGACACACTGGTTTGTCCTCCACTATTAGGAACCGATTTTGCTCTTAAGAGATGCCCACCTGTCTATTTCTGAGCAAATTGGTCCTTCCAAAGATGTGAGTTCAACTCCTTCCCCCTCATTGTGTGGATCTCCATACACTGATAACACATTATGACAGGATGAACACTCACACACTCCCTAGAAGCCTGCTCCAGGTGTGCCCTGTCCCGAATTCCCCCCCAACCAACACCCTAAACCAGTGACCCTTCCTTGTCATATTGCCATAAGAGCATTCCCACCTCTGTACTTTCAACATCATACCCACAAATCCCAAGTGTTCACCTGGTCCCTCTTCCATCTCTCCCCTCAGTGTTCCGGGTATTCTAACCCACCCTTCCCAATCTACACACCTGTCAACCCTGCACCACCCAACCCAATAATATCACTACCCTCCTGTCTTATCCCTTCAATACTCAATTGCACTCTATCACTTTATCATAGATTACATCCATATGGGTGATGGCTCACAACTTTCTCTTTCTTTCTCTTTCTTGTACACCTATCTTTCAGACAATAGTTCTCAGAGACTGCTCGATTTCCTTAATTTATATCAGTGAGGTCATGTACTGTTCATCCTTCAATGCCTAGCTTGATTCATTCAACATAAGGTCTTCCAGATTCATCCATGTTATCCTGTGTGCTAGCACTTTATTCCTTCTTACAGCTTAGTAATATTCCATTGTATGTATGTACCACATTTTGTTTATCCATTCATCTGTTGATGGGCACCTGCATTGATTCCAACTTTTGGCAATAGTGAACAATACCGCTATGATCATTGGTGTGCATATATATGTTCATGTCTTTGCTTTCAGTTCTTCTGGGTATATACCTAGCAGTGGAATCGCTGGATCATATGGAAGATCTATAGTTACTTTTTTGAGGAACCACCAAACTGTCCTCCACAGTGGCTGGACCATTCCACAATCTCACCAGCAGTGGATGAGGGTTCCCATTCCTCCACATCCTCTCCAACACTTATAGTCTGCTGTTTTTTAATAGCCTCCATTCTAATGGGTGTAAGATTGTATCTCAATGTAGTTTTGATTTGCATTTCTCTAATAGCTAGAGATCTCAAGCATTTTTTTCATGTGCTTTTTAGCCATTTGTATTTCTTCCTTGGAGAAGTGTCTTTTAAGGACACTTGTCCATTTTTGAAATGGGTTGTTAGTCTTTTTATTTTTGAGTTGTAGGATTTCTTTTTATATGCAGGATATTAGGCTTCTATCAGATATATGGTTGCCAAATATTTTCTCCTATTGGGTGGGCTGCCTTTTTATTTTTCTTGATAACGTCCTTTGAGGTACAAAAGTTTTTAATTTTGAGGAGATCCCATTTATCTATTTTTTCTTTTGCTGTTCATGCTTTGGGTGTGAAGTACATTGTATTAGTCAGCCAAAGGGATGCTAATGTGAAATACCAGAAATGGGTTGGTCTTTCTAAAAGGTATTTCTTTGGGGTAGAAGTCCACAGTTACCAGGCCATAAAGCATAAATTTCTTCTCTCACCAAAGTCTATTGCCACGTGTTGGAGCAAGACAGGTGCCGATGTTTGCCAGGGTTCAGGATTCTTGGGTTCCTCTCTTTCCAGGGCTGCATTTCTCTCCGGTCTTAGCTCCTCTGTTTCCTCCACAAGGTCAGCTGTAGACTATCAGGCAAATGGCTCACTTCTCTTCTCCTGGGGCTTTCTCTCCAACATCAAAACTCCAACACCAAAACTGCTGCTCAAAAACTGCTCCCTCTGTCCTTTGCCTTGCCTTTTATGTTCTATTGCTCCACCCACCAAGGGGTGGGGCTCAACGTCCTACTGATGTGGCTCAGTCAACACCCTAATCATAACTTATTCATGCCCAGATTAACAGATTAGTTTACAAGCATGATCCAATTATATTTTTGGAATTCATAATTACATCAAATTGCCAAATGGCTACATTCCACCCTCTAAATTCCAAAAATACATTACAATATTCAAAAAAAAACTTAAATCGGGAAGCGGCTGTGGCTCAATCAGTAGGGCTCCCGTTTACCATATGGGAGGCCCCGGGTTCGGTTCCCGGGGCCTCCTGGTGAAGGCAAGCCCGCCCGCACGGCGTGGTTAGCTGACCCAGCGAGCACAAGCAGCAAGGGGGGATAAATGAATAAATAAATAAAATCTTAAAAAAAAAAAAAAAAAAAAAACTTAAATCAGTAACAATTCAATATACAAAATAATGTCATAGGCAGTTTAAGAAATACACTTTGTCTTCAGGCAAAATCCCATCTGCTGTAGACTCTGAAACTTACAAAGCCATTTAACTGCCTCCAATACACAAATGGAAAGACAAAGGATAAACATTTTCATTATCATAAGGAGAAATTGGGATGTTAAACATGAGTCATGGATCCTCTACAGTTCAGTAAACTGGCAGGGCATCCTCCATTCAATTTCAAAGTTTGAGAATCATTCTTAAGAGGATGGTTTCTTCTCCTTGGGGTCACATGAGGACATACTCTTTCCACAGGCTTGCCCAAGGGCCGTTTTCTTGGTTCCACCCTTATCAAGCATCTGGGTATCAACCAAGCTCCAGAACTCACCCTCCAAGAGTATTGGGGTGATTGCCACACCTTACCCAATCTTTGGGTTAGAGTCTTAGTCCCCCTAGTACAGTGAGGTGAAGACAAAATTCCCCCTAACCTTTGGCATACAGATTCAAACCTCTCAGAGCAACGAGTTGACCACCTGGCCTTCCCTATCCTTTGGCATACAGGTTCAACCCTCTCAGAGCAATGGGTTGACCACCTGGCCCTCTCTAATCCATGGGGTCAAGGTACACCCTTCTCAGACCTATGGGGTGTTGACCTTAACCACCGTAATCTTTGAGGAATGTGATCCACCCTCTCTGCACCCTGGGATGGCAAAACTCTCCCAGTACATTGGGTAGGAACATCCACCCTCTTCAACTGCAGGGGCAAACTCACCCTCTCTGTACATATGAGTGGGGCTCCTGTCTTGGCCCAAGGAGATGTCTTAATTCCAGATCTCTGCTTCTATGATTTTTTTTCTAAAAGCTGATTCTCCTTCAATCTCTCCTTTCCATGTCCTCTTTTGTCCAAGATGACAGTGGTTCTGTTCATACAGCTCTCTCAAAAACTTTGTTGGTTTAGCATGCAGGAAGCAGGGGTCCAAGCCACCAGACAGTAAGACATTCCACAAGTCTTTCCAAAATAACTGCATCTTCCATTCTGATTTACAAGTTCCAGATTTAGCTAAGCCTTCAAATGGGGCACTTTCATCTGGAAACTTGATTTCCAGAAACTTGGAAGTTCTGGAATCAGTATCTGTTTTCTTTGTGCCCAAAAGTTCAGTCCTTAGTGTATTTCACTCATCTAATATTTTGCTATAAGCTGCAAGGAGAAGCCAAGCCACATTCTCCGAGTTTACCTTGGAAAGTTCTTCAGCTAAATGCATCAGTTCGCCATTTCCAAATTTTCTGTCTTCCATATAACACCAGGAGTTAATCTTGCTAAGTTCTCTGCAATTTTAAAACATGGACTGCCTTTCCTACAGTTTTCAATAATAGTTTCATCATTTACTTCTAAGGCATCATAGAAAGTCTCTTTAACATCCATGTTGCTATCAACAGCTTCTTCCAAGTGATCTAGGCCTTTTCCATCAAGCATCTCACAATTCCTCCAAAAAACACCCCATTTATAAAACCATTCCAAAATTTTGGTGTTTACAAAAGCACTTTCTCACTCCTCGGTACCAAATTCTGTATTAGTCAGCCAAAGAGGTGCTAATGTGAAATACCAGAAATGGGTTGGTCTTTATAAAGGATATTTATTTGGGGTAGAAGTCCACAGTTACCAGGCCATAAAGTGTAAGTTTCTTCTCTCACCAAAGTCCATGCCCAGATTAACAGATTAGTTTACAAGCATGATCCAATTATATTTTTGGAATTCATAATTACATCAAATTGCCAAACAGCTACATTCATGAAACCATTTCCTATTACAAGGTCCTGTAGATGCTTCCCTACATTATCTTCCAAGGTATTTATGGTCTTTGCTCTTATATTTAGATCTTTGATCCATCTTGAGTTGATTTTTGTATAAGGTGTGAAATGGTATTCCTCTCTCATTTTTTGGATATGGATATCCAGTTCTCCATGCACCACTGTTTGAAGAGGCCATTCTCCCCCAACTGAGTGGGCTTGGTGGCCTTGTTGAACATCAGGTGACTGTGTATGTGAGGATTTATATCAGAACTCTCAATTCGGTTCCATTGGTCAATGTGTCTATCCTTGTGCCAATACCATGTGGTTTGAAACACTGTAGTTTTGTAGTATGTTTTAAAGTCAGGAAGTATGATATCTCCAACTTCATTTTTCTTTTTCAATATGTCTTTGGTGATTCCGGGCCTCTTACCCTTCCAAATGAATTTTGTAGTTAGTTTTTCCAATTCATTAAAAAAATACAGTGTTCATTTTTATTGGGATTGCATTAAATCTGTAGATTAGTTTGGGTAAGATAGACATCTTGATGATGTTTAGTTTTCCTATCCATGAACAGGGAATATACTTCAATTTATTTAAGCCTTCTTTGATTTCCTTTAACAGTGTTGTGTAGTTTTCTGTACATAAGTCCTTTACATCTTTAGTTAAATTTATTCCTAGGTATTTGATTCTTTTAGTTACTATTGTAAATGGTATTTTGTTCTTGATTTCCTCCTCAGATTGCCCATTATTGGTGAACAGAAAAGCTACTGATTTTTGAGCATTGATCTTATAGCCTACAACTTTACTGAACTCCTTTATAAGTTCTAGAAGCTTTGTTTTAGATTTCTCAGGGCTTTCTATGTCTAGGATCATGTCGTCTGCATATAGTGAATTTTTTACTTCTTCCTTTCCAATTTGGATGCCTTTTATATCTTTTTCTTGCCTCAGTGCTCAAGCAAGTACTTCTAAGACAATGTTAAATAGGAGTGGTGAAAGTGGGCACCCTTGTCTTGTTCCCAGTCTTAGAGGTCAAGCTTCTAGGATTTCACCATTGAAGATGATGCTAGCTCTGGGTTTTTCATATATACCTTTTATCATGTTCAGAAAGTTTCCTTCTATTCCTATCTTTTGCAGTGGTTTTATCAGGAAAGAGTGCTGTATTTTGTCAAATGCTTTTTCTGTATCTATAGAGATGATCATGTGATTTTTTCTTTCCATCTGTTTATGTGGTGTATTACATTGATAGATTTTCTTATGTTGAACGATCCTTGCATACCTGGGATGAAACCCACTTGGTCATGGCGTATAATTCGTTTGACATGTTGTTGAATGCAATTAGCAAGTATTTTGTTGAGGATTTTAGCATCTGGTTCATTAAAGAGATTGGTCTGTAATTTTCCTTTCTTTTGGCATCTTTGTTTGGCTTTGGTATTACAGTAATGTTGGCATCATAGAATGAGTTAAGCAATATTCCTTCTACTTCTATTTTTTGGAATAGTTTAAGCAGGATTGGTGTTAGCTCTTTCAGAATGTTTGGTAGACTCCACTTGTGAAGCTATCTGGTCCTGGGCTTTTCTTAGTTGGGAGGTTTTTGATGACCGAGTCTATCTCTTTAATTGTAATTAGACTGTTGAGTTCATCGATTTTTTGTTTTGTCGATGTAGGGTGCTTGTGAGTTTCTAGGAATTTGTCCATTTCCTCTAAATCATCATTCTTGTTGGCATATAATTTTTCAAAGTATCCTCTTATGATACTCTTTATTTCTGTGGAGTCAGTGGTGATATCCCCTTCCTCATTTCTTATTATGTGTATTTTCATCTGCTCTCTCTTTTTCTTTGTTAGTCTGGCTAAGGGTTTGTCAATTTTATTGATCGTCTCGAAGAACCAGCTTTTGGTTTTGTTTATTTCTTTGAGTGCTTTCTTATTCTCTATTTCATTTAGTTCTGCTCTAATCTTTGTTATTTCCTTCTTTCTACTTCCTTTGGGGTTAATTTGTTTTGTTTTTCCAGTTCCTCCAGGTGTGCAATTAAGTCTTCAATTTTAGCTCTTTATTCTTTTTTAATATATGCATTTATGGCTATGAATTTCCCTCTTGGTATAGCTTTGGCTGCATCCCATAGGTTTTGATATGTTGTGTTGTCATTTTCATTCGTTTCAAGGTAATTAATGATTAATTTTGAGATTTCCTCCTTGACCCACCGTTTGTCTAAGAGTGTTCTGCTTAACTTCCATATCTTTGTGCCTAATCTGGTTCTCTGGCCCTTATTGATTTCCAATTTCATTCCATTGTGGTCAGAGAAATTACTTTGTATAATCTCAATCTTTCTGAATTCATTGAGAGTTGTTCTGTGTCCCAGCATGTGGTCTATCTTGGAGTATGATCCATGTGTACTCAAGAAGAATGTATATCCCACTGTATTTGAGTGTAGCATTCTGTATATATCTATTAGGTCCAGATCCTCTAATGTATTATTCAGAGTCTTTGTTTCTTTATTGATTTTCTGTTGAGATGTTCTGTCTAATGGTGATAATGGTGTATTAAAGTACCCCACTATAATTGTAGAGGCATTTATGTCTCCACTTAGTCTTTTCAGTGTTTGCCTCATGTATTTTGAGGCACCCTGGTTAGTTGCATAAATGTTTATGATTGTTCTTTCTTCTTGGAAGATTACTCTTTTACTAATATGTAGTGTCCATCTTTGTCTCTTACAAAAGTTTTGCATTTAAAGTTTCCTTGTCCAATATTAGTATAGCTATTCCCACCCTTTTTTGGTTGTTGTTTGTTTGTAAAATTGTTTTCCAGCCATTCTCTTTCAGCCTCCTTGAATCCCTGGGTCTAAGGTGGGTTTCTTGTGGAAAACATATAGATGGGTCATATTTCCTTACCCATTCTGCCGGTCTGTGTCTCTTGACTGGTGAGTTTAATCCATTAACATTCGGTGTTATTACTCTCAAGGAATTTCTTACATCAGCCATATTTTCTTTGGGTTTATGTATGTCATATATTGTTTTTATTTCTCTTTTTGTATTTGCAGTTGTTCTTATACTCTCCTCCAGCTCTCTCTCTCCTGTTTTTCCCTTTCAACCTAGAGATTTTCCTTTAGTATTTTTTGAAGCACGTTTCTTATTGGCATACTCTTTTAATTTCTGTTTATCTGTCAATATTTTGAACTCTCCATCATTTTTGAATGCCATCTTTGCTGGATAGAGAATTCGTGGCTGGAAGTTTTTTTTTTTTTTTCTTTCAGTACCTTGACTATGTTATACCACTGTCTTTTTGCCTCCATGGTTTCAGATGAGAAATCACCACTTAATCTTATAGAGCTCCCCTTGTATGTGATGGTTCACTTTTCTCTTGCTGCCCTGAGTATTTTCTCTTTGTCTTGAGCATTGGACATGTTGACAAGTATATGTCTTGGAGTAGACCTGTTAGGATTTATACTGTTTGGGGTGTGCTGTGCTTCCTGTATATGTACATCCATCTCCCTCAATAGGGTTGGGAAGTTTTCAGCCATTATTTCCTTCAACACTCCTTCTGTTTCCTTTCCATTCTCTTCTCTCTCTGGGATGCCTATAATGTGTATGTTTGTGCATTTTGTGTTGTTGCTCAAATCCCTAAATCCCTGCTGGATTTTTTCTATCTTTTTATCTATCTGTTCAACTATCTGTTTGATTTCAGATGTACTGTCTTCCACATCACTAATTCTTTCTTCTGCCTCTTCAAATCTGCTGTTATATGATTCCAGGGTCTTCTTTATTTCTTGGATTGTGCTGTTCTTCACCATCATATCTGTTATCTTTTTATGTATGTTTACAATTTCTTCAGTATGTTCTCCCAGTGTCTTCTTAATATCCTTAATCTCTTCCTTCACTTCATTAAGTTGGTCCATGATATTTGTTTGGGCCTCTCTGATTAGTTGTTCGATGTTCTCCATCTTTTCCTGGTTTTTAGTTTGTTCATTGGGCTGGTCCATGTGTTCCAGTTTCTTAGTATGGTTTGTAATTTTTTGTTGCCCTCTGGTCATCATTTATCTTGATGGGTTTATTCAGTTGATTAGCTTCTATCTCTGCTCTAGAGTTTTGTTTAGCTGCTGGTTTTGTGTGTGTGTTAGTTTTCTCTTTGACACTTTGTTCTTCTTGTTCTATTTCTTTGCTCTTTTCTGTGTTCCCTTCAAAGAAAAAGATTAGGGCCAGAGAAATCAAAAGAGGTAAGGAAAGAAAAAGGATAATAGAAATAATAATAAAAGTTAGAAGAGGCGCCATATAAGACTTATTAAAATGAATAATTAACTCATGTAAGCAGTGTAGAGTAATAGGAATAAAAAAGTGGATTACCTACAATGAAATGGGAAACTGAATAGAGAAAAATATATAGAATGATTTAAAAGGCCAGAATGATGAGGATAGAGAGAACGAGAAAAGAAAGGACAGAAAGAAAAAAAGTTAATAATATAAAAAAGAAAGCAGAATAGACAAGATAGAATTCACAATAAAGTTGAGGACTAATAAAAAAAGGTGGAATGTAAGAACCACAACAGAAAGCAGAAGATAGAAAGATGAAGGAAAGAAAAGAGATAGTGTTGGTAGACAAAATCAGTATACACAGAAAAACGGAATGCAAGAAACGAGAAGCACAGTAAAGAAGAAACAAGTTAGCAGCACCTAATTTTAAAAAAAGGAGGGGGAGTGGATAGAGGAAAGAAAAACAAGAAACAAAACAACAACAACAACAAAAACCCCAAACAAACACACAAGCAAGCAGTCAAACAAAGCTAAGGAAAAACAGCGTTCCTTCTTGGGCCTTTATGGAGCCTCTCAGACTGCATGTGTTCATCAATCAATTACCCTGCAGGTTTCTCTCTACAGGTTTTGAGGCAGGTTTTAGTGAGTAAACTAAGTTAATTTTTTTTAAGTAAAAAAATTTTTTTGAAAAATAAGGGACCCAAAAGAAGCTAGTACAAAAATAATGTCTATGTTTTCCCTGTCCTATGGTATCAGCTAGATGTTAGATATCCCCATGGATCACTACTCTTATAGAAGCCTGCAATCGAACTATATTACAGGCAGAAATTCTTCCACTGAGCTACCTTTTTAATTGAGTCAGTTAGCTCTTCAGGAAACTATTCAGTCACTTTCCCCCGGGCAGATTTTCCTCTCCTAGGGCAGATGGATTCAACAGGTTGTATGAGCAGATCCCCCACTCCCCTCTCCTGGTCAACTTGAGTTCCCTTTTGAAATTCAAATGAGACTCTGATGACTGAGTACACAACACCAAAGTGATTTTTCAAGCCTCTTATAGACAACCCCCTCCTCCCAGGGGACCCTAATAGGCTCTTGAAAACTTATTAAGCACTTCCCACTGCCTGACTCCCTTAAGGGAGTGAAAATTCTGATAGTCCTTACTGTGGGAATATTAAATTGCCTGACTGCTCTCTCTCAGGCCAAGCCTCTGTATCCCAGAGTGGTTAGGTAAATCAGGCTTCCTCAACAGATTCGCCTCTCCCCTCGGCTTGGTACCACTTCAAGCTGGCTGGTGTGCTCCCCAAAGCTCTAAGGCAGTCCAGGCAACCAAACCCACAGAAAGGAAACCCCTCTCCACCCTTTTCCAAAACCTTCCCAGTCTCGGAGAATGCTCCCTCTTGCTGGGTGGCTGGCAGGAGTTGGGGCTGATCCTGGCTCTTTTTCTTGAGGGTGGGGCTTAGCTGTCCATGATTTCCATGGGGGCTAAAAACTCACAGTTTTATCTTGAGAAATCTATCTCCTTGTCCAGCTCCCTCCAGATCGATGCCCCAAAGGCTCCTGCTCCTTGGGCTCCCAGCTCATTCAGTCAGGATCCTGTTCCCAATCAGCTGTCTTTTGCAAGAGAGATGGTGAGTGCCCACTTAAACCAATGCCATCTTGCCCCCGACCTCCTGAACCATAAGTTTTTATTCTTGAGGTATTATTTCCAAAATTTTCCTATATGTGTTATATTTCTCTTATTATTTCAAAAATCTTTCCCTATCCTTTGTAAAATAAAATATCCCATAATTTCCATGTTTTAATTTCTTTATATTTAATTATTTAATCCCTCCAGAATTCATGTTATTTATATGGTAAAAGGCAGGGTTCCAGAAATTTTTTCCCACATATTAAGTCAATTGTCCTACTGCCAGTATTGATCTGATCATTGTTTTCCTCACATTTATTATTCCAACTCTATCATATACCAAGTTCCTATTTTTGCTTGTGTCTGTTTCTGATATTTCTATTCTGTTCTACTGGCTAATCTATATACTACTACATCACTCTTCTAATTACTATAAATTTTTCATAAGTTTCCTTGCCTTGTTCTTTTTCCAAATTTCCTTGACTATTCGTGGATTTTCATTTTCTCTATGTGATTTTAGAGTCTATATTACTATGTCGAGAAGAATTCCTTTGGGGCTTCATTAAAATTATACTAGGTTTATAGTTTGAGTTAAGGAGAAATTACATTTATATCAATCTTTTAAACCAAAAAAACCCCACAGCATAGCTCTCTATTATTTTAAAATTTTATTTATTTGTTTATTGCTGCAAAAAGCTTTATTGTTTACACTTTGGCCATGGCTTATTAAAGGTTTGAAGGCTGGTTGAATAAAAAGATGCCTCCTGACTAGATAGAGGGGTTCAGGCAGAAACCTGGATGCTAGGGGAATGAAGAAGACCCCCACAAAGGCTTCTGGACTCTGGAGGCTCCTAAGCATACTTAAGAGTCAGCCTTTCAAAGGGATACTCATGAAGGAATGTAAGTTAAGTGGTCACCAATTTTCTTGACGAGTTTTACCACCTCATCTAGGAAATGGTTTTCAAAGAAGTCACAGGGATGGCAGAACCCAGGGCATGTAGATCCAAAAGGTCCTGGTTCAGGATCTTCTCCAGGGCCATAGCAGCTTCCATGGCATCTAGGGTTTTACCCCACTCATCTTGTGATGGCTTCTGCACACCCAAGAAGAGGGTGTGAACACTGCACTTGTTTGGCAACTTGAAGTTACTTAGCGCCTTCAAGGGAGAAGAATTTCGAGGGTGGTTGGAGGCTAAAGGGGAGATAGTTTCTGGTTCTATTCCATCCAAACATTTTAGAAGCAAGAGACAGATCAGTGGGACCACCAAGCATGCTCTCCTTTTATTTCTGTCATTTTAATTATCTCATTTTTTTGTAATTTCTTCCATAAATAATTTGACACCTGTTTGAGGATAATTTATAGATTTGTTGCTATTGCAAATGATATTTTAAAATTGCATTTTATAATATGTTATGAATTGTGTAAGAACACTATTAATTTTTGTATGTTAATTTTGTATCTAGTTATTTTACTAAACTCTCATATTAGTTCTGTTAATGTCTCCATAGATTTATTGAATTTCAATGTAGTTTATTTTGTTGTCTACAAATGACAAATTTATCCTTTCTTTTTGAATCTTTAAATTTCTCATCACATTTTTTTGTCTTATTACATTGAGTATGATCTCCTATATAATGCTGAATAATATAATGTTGTGTGAAATAGTAAATAATCTGAGGTTAAAATATAAAGAAATTTATACGCAGTGGTGGATTATAAAAACAGAGATAAGGAATGCTGGTGTTAGAAACATTGACATATGCAACTAGATACGAAGTATCAGCATTTTTGTTTCAGGTTAATACCCACCACAAAGTATTCAGCATAGAAAGAAGCACTGTATCAGTAAGGGTTCTACCATAGAAATGGAACCAGGAGGAGACATATAGGGAAGAGATTAGAGAAGTGAATTCCTCCAGCACCATGGAATCTAGCATGGGACTGAAGACAGGAGAAACCACGACTTCTTACATGACAAATATGCCAGAGAGCCCAAAGTCTGGATCTCTCTTGTGACAAGGAGGCTTCTGTAGCTATGCCAAGTGTGTGGAGTGCTGCTTCCAAACCCTGAGGCATAATGGACAACTGGGTAAAGAAGTCTTGGGCCCATGCTTATGAGAGCCTCTATTTCCCAAAAATCTCAGTATGTGGCCAGCAATTGACACTCTAATGGCATGTAACATGGAACCAAGTAGGGCAGTTTCTTGTATCAGAAGCTCATAGGCAAATTATGGCCATAATAGGTGGTTCAGAGTCCCTGGGAACTGTAAAAAGATGTTTCTAAGGCCTCTAGGATAAAGGAATCCCTGGGGCACAGTAACAGGAGTACCTGTTGCATTGCAATTTGGACAAATTCTAGAGCCTTTTCTTGGAGTGGGTTCCATTCAAGATGGGCTTATTTGCAAGAAATAGCATAATGGACCTTGGTAAAATTTCTAAATGAGGAATATATTGCCTTCAGAACCCAAAAAAGTTTAAAAGATGCTGAACTTGTTTTAAAGTGGTGGGTGCTAAGAGGATTAATAGCTGCTTTTTGACTGTGTCAGGAATTGAGCAGTCCTTGGTTCATCAAATAATTTTCAGGAATTAAACAGAGGTGGCTCTCCTTGCACTATGTGTGGTGGGTCTATCCCCTTTTAATGAGTATCTGTATATGTCTAATGAGTGTGTCAAATGTATCTCCTTGGAGGGGGATGACATTAATATAATGTCATACCTGTGCTCCTGGAGAAAGGTGTATGTAGCTAAGATCTTGTCAGCAATGATTATGAATGATTGGCAAGGCTGTTGGGTTAACTAATGCATAGACAGGTGAAGGCAGATTGCAAGTGAGACACTGTTGAAACAGCCACAGAACAAAGCATGTTAGTGAAATCTATAATAAAAACAATAGTTGCCACTTCCTGATTGGATGGAGTTACTAATTTTAATAACATTCTGTATGGGGTCCTTAATGGAGTCCACAACATATAAATTGCAATAATCTGTTGTAAGCCTCTATTCTCACAGGAAACTCTTCTAACAATTAAGATCTATTATGAGAGTAATTTGAGGATATGAACATTGGAGATGAAAGGAACTGGGTTACAGTGACTTGTTTGGGGTAACTGAAATGACTCTGGCATGACTCTTGCCTGGGAGGGAGTCACACTTCCTCTATAGGCTTCGGATTTCTGATCAATAAAATTAGAGAGCTGAATTAACTGACTCCCAAAGGCCCTTCCAGCTCAGACATTCAAGGAATCCAAACTACTAACTTACATTGGATAGTTTCAGACCTTTTCCCTCTGCAATTCCAGGAAAATAGGCATGGTCAGCAAAGGCATCCAGGATGCCCATCTTCAGAAGAATGGATCCTAAGTTATATGTGGCAGAAATGGAAAACTTTGGAACAAACAAGTTAACCCACTTGTGTGGAAAAGGGAGCACATTTATTTTGCCCTCCTTTACTCATTCACCATGGTATTACATTGGACTCTGTTCCTCTCCTGAGTATTTACAGTCACTGTTATGTAGATGAACATGTGGCACCAAAATTATAGAAGTTGTTATGGGAAGAACGCACTCTGCTTCAACCAATGTTGAGCTGGAGCACTGTGTGAGTAGAGAGATGTAGGTCTCTTATGATGAGAAGGAAACATGGCTGGAGTGTTGGTAAAAGTTGTAGAGCCAGTGGCATGAAGATCAATAGGTAGCCCCTGAGGCAGTTCATGGTTTTCCATCTTGTATTCCCAGACCAGAATTGCTGCCTAGTCACCTCTTAACATCTAATTCCTACCCATTCCCCAGGCTATAGTTGGCCTCTAGGAAGGCATCAGTTTACTGGCTGACTAAGCTTAGAGAGCTCATTTTATCTTTCTAGACACAATATCCTCTTTTGAATAATTCCAGTGATAACACTACCTCTATTGAGGGTTCATTGATATGCTTAGATGAGCTAAGGTATGTAAAGTGCCCGGCACATGGTATGTTCTTGGCATACTCTTTCAGTTATTAGGTGTTAGGTGTTTCAGGGTGATTCTCGCGCCTCTGAGTTTCTGCTGGGCTCAATCTCAGCTGCACCATTTTGCCCATCCTCCACCCTTCATATCCTCTAAGGCATTTACCCCTTCTGCAGTAAGGGGTTCCATTTATTCAGTGTTTAAATGACATGGCCCCCTCCACTCACTCCATCTGACCCTCCTTAGGAAGGACAAATACCAGGGCATTCTCACTCTAGTCCATTTGCAGCACTGTGCTTTCCAGCACTGTATCCACCAGGTGATATTATTCCTCCATCTGGTGCATCATGGGTACATGAAATGTAGTGTTCTTGTCCACTAAGAAGCTGGAACTCACTTTTGTCTTGGACGGATCAAAAGGATTTTCCCACTGGGCTTAAAATACTGAGAGAAAAGAGGTGCTTGTTTTAATCAATATTAGTACCAACATGAGCATTTCCATTACTCATCTCATCTAATAATTAAGACTACTGAAGAGATAGGTACCTACTGTCAGCTAGTTTTACAGGTGAGTACTTGCAGATTAGAGAGAGCATGTGACTTGACCACAGTCACTTGGCTAGCAGATGGAAGAGCCAAGAATCTTACCAAGGGTTGTTGGGCAACATGGTCTATGTTCAAAACCATTATTTTTACACTAAACCCAAATAAGCCACAGTTTCCTCTTTCGTAAAAAGGTATACAGACATGCAACACACAGGGTGAAATAAGACAAAAGATCTATTCTGCTGTTTTATCCATTTACATGTGACTGTTTTGTGGCTAAGAATTGTTTGCTCCTCCACTAAAAGTTGCTGAGATATGATGTAGGAGAAATCATTTGGACATAAAGCTTTCAGAAAAGAGTCAAATGATTTTTGTTGTTACAAGAAACTGTTTTTGAGTAAACAGAGCTGGGTGGGAACACAAGCTCAGAAATTAATTGAGAGAACCTGGTCTCTTTTGAGGATTAGATGACCCAATGTGTAAACCACACAGGTAGCATAGTATTTGGTATATAGTAGATGCCTAGTTTGTGATATAAGTATTTATAGTAACGTGCAGAAGAGTGCTCATCAGGTGAGGGTCACAGGGGGGTTAAATCCAAGTGTGTGATCCTGTCCTGTCCAAGATTGTTACACTTCACCAAATCTTTTGTAAACCATGATTCTCTAGCCAGAACTGTGCAGGATGTTCATGCCATTTTCACTCACCTCTCTGAAAGTGATCTTTCACTAGAAATATTTTGGACTCATCCCCAGAGCTGTGAGTCTCTCCTGGGAGATGCAACACTATATGCAGCTATGCCCAGTAGAGCAGGTTACTGTGGAATTAAGAACACCTGCTGGTGTCAGTAAGAAGAGACCATGAACTCACTCTTCCACCCCTGTAAAATTATCTGAAAGTGGAGCATAAATTCAAATCTTAGAGCTGTATCTTTAAGACAAATATAGTTTACCAGCATAATGGTGTTCAGTTAAATGTCTTGGATAAGACCCACAATTTCCCCTTTGGTTTGCTTCTTCACATAACTGTTGATTTGCTGCTGGGCTGCAGAAACGTCAAAGAAATCAGTAGAAAGTACCTCAGACTCATAGAAGCTTTTGACATCATCCAAGATTTTTTCCAATGGTTTCAGCTGCTTTCCAATGATGAGTACATTTTCCACCTGCAAATCCAGTTCCTTCTTTGGAAAACTGAGTGAACATATGATGTGCTGGAAGCCCTGATGGATATCTGCCATTGGAGCATCTGTGAGGTTGGACACCAAGCCCTGCAGGATTTGAGTTTGAGTGTTGGAGCAAGCCCCAAGGGAGAGCATGACTAAAGCTGCAGAAATGCTCACAGGGGAAAATAAGATGTTCCAATCTGGGGTCTATAAAATGAAACTCTGGTACAGGTTGAATGCAAAGTGGACATTGCTGGTTGACTTCTTATAGAGAGTGGAATCGTATTGGGAATGGCATGTGGTTACTTTGCCTTCAGAGCTATTAGGTAGTGCACAATAGATTGTAGCATGAAATCCAAGTAGCAAGAGAACCAGATATATGAACAGTAATATTTTGGAAGGAAATTAATCTATAAGAGATGAGGTGAAAAAAATATTGGAGTTGTTTAGCTCAATGAAATGGTCATGATTAATAAAACAATAGCAAATATTTGATGATGTGTATTCTAAGATCTGGGTGGAGGCTTCTCTCTCCTGAAAAATGGATGATGCATCTGCATCTAATTGGGAGCAAGAAGTAGGAAAGGCGGCTTTCCAGTTACACAGAAATCAGGCCATAGACTCTCGTTCAGATATAATACCAACGTAGTGAAAACACTGAGTAAATTAAATTCATGGAAACGGAATCACTTTTTATTTGAACCAGAGGCAACCTTAAGGAAAAGGAGGAATCCATGGGTAAAATTAACACTCCCTCTGTATACATTACATTGTAGTTTAGAATTTAAAATTATGTTTTTTAAATTAGCATTTTCTTAAGATAATCCTTAAGAGATGAGATGAGACTACACTTGTACTTCCTCTGGTTAAAATAAAAAAGGAAAACAATTTTCATAAAATATGTTTAGTTGGAATGGAATGGTGGTAGTTTATAGAGCCATGTACAAGGTCACAACCTGAAATCCAAGCATTCATGTGGGGTGTGGAAGTCACAGGAGTATTTCCATACAACAAGAAGATTAAAATGTAACTCTCTGCATTTAAGATCTCCCTCACCATCAGTGCTGGGGCAGTTTGAGATTATTTATGAATTCCAAAAAGGGAGATTATGTTTGTAAACTGGTCTGTTCCTCTGGGCAGGATACCCTTTGATTGATTTAAATTCAGAGGTCTCACCTTTACTTTTTAAAATCAAGATTAGGGCTTTGTTCAACCACATCATTAGAGTACAACCCATTGTTGAGTCCTAGCCCCCTTGGTGGGCTGATAAAGTGGACACTCATATGGAAGTTGACACACAGAGAAGAACACAGAGGAAGAGAGACAGTTCATTAGACACAGCAGAGGCCCTGGGAAGAGAGAAGAGCCTGATAGTCTACAGCTAACCTTGTGAAGAGAACAGAAAGCAACTGAGCCCAGAAAGAAATAAGCCCCAGGGAGAGAGATGAGTCTTATAATAGCCTACAGCTGAGATCAGAAGAAGCTGGAACCATGGAGCCTTAAGAGGAAGAAGGAAGGCTGAACCCTCGCAGACATTGCCTGTTATTTTGCTTCATCACTTGGCAGATGGCTTTGGGTAAGAAAGTACCTCTCATGGTACCTTGAGTTGGACTCTTTAGGGTCTTGTGACTGTAAGCTTCTACACCAAATAAATACCCTTTATAAAAGCCAACAGAGTTCTGGTACTTTACATAAGTACCCCTTTGGCTGACTAATACAGGTATCATCTAAAGAGTCATTTCTAAATTGCAAGGCATCTTATCACTATTATTTTTACACCCATGTGCATTGTTTTAAAAATTATTAGAGGGAGCTAGAAAGATATTGTACAAGATGCTCTGAGCCTGGAAGAATAGAAGGCAATGGAGAAAGTAAGTCAATTGTGGAATCCCCAATGACAGTGGACTTGAGTGGTCAGAAGGAAGAGGTCCATGGAGCCAGAACCAGAGCTCAGCCCTCCATACTCTTGCTTGGTGATCTGTCTACTGAGACTCCCTATGCCAGAAATATGGGATTGGTCCTAGAGGCTTCCCTCATTCTCATTCCTCACATCTAATACATCATGATGTACTATGAATACTACCTTCCAAATATCTCTCCTAATGTCTTTCTTCTCTTAATCCCTATTTCAGTGCCTCAGCTCATTGCCAGAACTACTATATCAGCTCCCAGCTGATAATTTTTAAAAAGAGATTACAAGAGAAACAATGAAACAGGAAATGATGACCCATCCAAAGGAACAGGATAAAACTTTAGAAACCATTAATGAAGACAAGCAGATATTGGAAAACCAGACAAAATTTTTGAAAAAATGATCTTCAGTATGCTCAAAGAGATGAAGGAAAACATGGAGAAAGAACTAAAGTATATTGGGAAAATGATGAAAGAATATTATGATAATGTTAATGAAGAGGTAATAATTTTTTAAAAAGAAACAAATAGAAATATTGGAATTGAAGACTACAAAAATTGAAATAAAAATATTTAGAGGTTTCTGCAGCAGATTAGAGCTGGCAGAAGAAAGGATCAGTGAACTCAAAGAGAAGAGTATTGAGGACTGGTGGAAAGATGGCATCAGAGTTGTTCAGGTGGGGCACAGCACTCTTAAAAAAACAAAGGCAGAAGTGCAGAATCTGTCCCTAGATCTACAGTGAGGATCTGCAGACCAGGTGAGTGTCATGCTTAGCATCCAGGAGGAATTGGGGAAAGAGAGATGAATAGGCCAAAAGGTTTACCATGAGTTCCTGGTACCCATAGCTGGGAAATGCATCTATCCCCCACCCTGGAAGCAAACAGCCTCTATGAAACCAGTGGTTGACAGCAGCCAACTGAGAGGGTAAAAGATATATTCCTCCCTGCGAAGAAGGAGGGTGCAGCAGGGGATTGAGTATAGTTTCTCTTAAGAATGTTTGAATGGCAGGATCCCATTATGAATTGCAGATTTGAGGTCTCCAGCCACTGGAAGTTGAAAGATACCCTCCATGGAAATGTTTGTCAAAGAACACTATCTGCTGGAACCCAGGAAAGTTAAGGAAGACAAGGCTTGTCTCATTTGTCCCTATTCCCAAGCCCCAGTGGATCTGGTCTGTGCCCCCGTAGTGGATCCCTGACTTTGTTTCAATAGCATAAAGAGAGCAATCTTAAAGTTTTAGAAAAAGTTGAAATAAAAATCCAAGAAGAGCCTTGAAACAAAGCCAATAGTCAAGAAAGGGAAATTGACCAAGAGAGTAAACTGACAAATATAATCAGATGCCTAGACATAAGCAAAAAATTACAAGCCATACTAAGAAAAAGGAAGACATGGCCCAGATGAAGGAACAAACTGAAAATCTTGATGAGGCACAGGATTTAAGAGAATTAATCAATGATGCTCACACAAATTTCCTGAATCAATTAAAGGAAAATATGGCTAAAGAGATAAAGGATATTAGGAAGACACCGAGTGAGCAGAGAGAGTAACTTGAAACTCAGTAAAGAAAAGTAGCAGAGCCTATGGGAATGAAACAAAAGAGATGAGATTAAAAACACATTAGAGAGGAGCAAGTGTAGCACAGTGGTTGAGCGCCTGATTCCCATATACGAATTCCTAAGTTCAATCCCCAGTACCTCCTTAAAAACAAAAAAAAGACCCCTAAAAAAGAATCCCATATAATTAATAAAATGGGAGGAAAAAAAACACATTTGAAGCATGCAACAATAGACGTGAACTGGTTGAGGACAGAATAAGTGGATTAGAAGACCGAGCATCTGAAAAGACAGAAAAACAGAAAGAGAAAATAATAGAAACAATTGAACAGTGTCTCAGGGAATTGAATGACAACATGAAACATATAAACATATATGTTGTAAGTGCCCCAGAGGAAGAGAACAGAAAAGGGGCAGAAAGACTATTTGAAGATATAATGACTAAAAATTCCCCTTACCTTATGAAAGGCATAAATATCAGTATACAAGAAGGAAGGACAATGCACCATAAACAGTATAAACCCTAACAGACCTACTCTGAGACAGCTATTATTCATAATGTCAAATGCCAGAGATAAAGAGAGGACTCTGATAGCACCCAGAGAAAGGCAATGTATCAAATACATGGGAAGAACAGTAAGACTAAGTGCCAATCTATCATCAGAAACCATTGAGGTGAGAAAGAAGTGGTATTGTATATATTTATAATGTACTGAAAGAGAAAACTTGCCAACCAAGAATTCTTTATCTGGCAAAAATGTCCTTCAAAAATGAGGGTGAATTACTAGGTACCTACCCAGAAGAACTGAAAACAGAAATATGAACAAACATCTGCACAATGATGTACATAACTGCATTATCCATGATTGCCAAAAGTTGGAAAAAACCCAGGTCTCCATCAACTGATGAATGGATAAACAAATTGTGCTATATACATATGATAGAATATTATGCAGAGATGAGAAGAAATGAAGTTATGAAGCATATGACAACATGGATGGACCTGGAGGATATTATGTTGAGTGAAGCAAGCCAGACACAAAAGGAAAAATACTGTATGATTGTTATGAATTAAATATATTGTGTAAACGCATGGAGTTAATCCTTAAAATATAGGTCACCAGAAAATAGAAAGAGGGTAGAGAATGGAAAGCCGAGGGTTAATCTGTGCAGAATTGGTAAAAAGGATATTTGTAAATCTTTGGAAATGAATAGAAATGGTGAAAGCACATCATGGTGTTTGTAACTAGCATGGTTTGTCAAATGGGTATGACAGTGGTTGAAAGGGAAGGTCTAAGGTCATGTATATTAGTAGAAGCAAAACTAAAAATTGTAACATGGGACTGTATAAGATAGGAAAACCTCATGTAAAACACAAATATGAGCGATAGTGTATATATAAGACAGAATTTACAAAATATAAATATAATTATATTAGAGAGAAGGAAAAAGAATAGCAACTATGTATGGCAGGGGAAGCATAGAGAGATTGAGAGGTGATGAGTTATGTTTATTATTATTATTGGAATAATGAAAGTGCACTAAGAAAGATCAAAGTGATGAACGCACAAATATGTGATTACACTGAATACCATTGATTGTACACTTGGATGGATTTATGCCTTATTAATACGTATCAATAAAGTAGATTTGTTTTTTTAAAAGAGAGATAAAGTACTGAGAAAATGGAAATGGTGATTTGAAACAATGAGGGTGAGATTAAAGTCTTCATAGACAAAGACTGAGAGAGTTTGTTAACAAGAGATTGCATTTACAAAAGATACTAAAGGAAGTGCTGTAGCCTGAAAGCCAAGGGAGAGAGGCTTGGAGAAGAGTGTAGAAATGAAGACTATTAGTAAGGGTAACTAAAAGAGTAAAATGACAGACAGTAGTAAGATATTACAAAGGAAAATCAAAGGATAAAAAGGACAAAGTAAGTAAAGCCTGTACAGTAATAATATTGAATGCTAATGGGTTGAACTCCCTGATAAAAATACATGGACTGACAAAATGAATTTTAAAATATGAGCTATCTATATGGTATCTAGAAGAGACTTACCTTAGATGGAAGGACACAATCAGGATGAATGTGAAAGGTTGGAAGAAGATATTTCATGCAAACAGTAACCAAAATAAGATCTGGAGTAGCAATACTAATACACAAAATAGATTTTAAATGCAAAACTGTTGTAAGAGACGAAGAGGGTCATTATATTTTAATAAAAGGTGCAATTCACCATGATGAAATAAGAATAATAAGTATTTATGCACCTAATCTGGGTGCCCCAAAATCCATGAGGCACACACCAGCAAAATTGAAGGGAGAAATAAAAGTCTCTACAATAATTGTTGAAGATTGTCACTCTCAGCATTGGATAGAACATCTGGACAGAGGATAAATAAAGAAACAGAGCTTGGGGCATATGGGAAGCCTCTATATCTTTATGTAACATTTTTGTAATCTAAAGCTTCATTAAAAATAAAAATATAATAAAAAAGTAAAAAAAAAAAAGAAACAGAGCTTGAATGCTATCATAAATTAACTCAACCTAGCAGGTATTTATAGAACATTTCACCCCCAAACATCATGATACATACTCTTCTCAAGCACACCTGAAACTTTCTCCAGGATAGACCATGTCTTGGGTCACAAGACAGAGCTCAGACAATTTTAAAAGATTGAAATTATACAAAGCATTTTCTCATAAAGGGAATGAAGCTGTAAATCAATAACAGGCAGAAAAAGAGTGAAAACCCAAATATATGGAGATAAAACAATCTTAACTAAGCAGTAGGACAAAGAAGAAATTGAAAGAGAAATCAGTAAATATCTTGAGACGAATGATGAGAACACCAATGGGAAACACTGAAGGCAGTGCTGAGAGGGAAATTTTTAGTCCTCAATGCTTACTTTCAAAAAGAAGAAAGAGGAAAAATCAAAGACCTATCTTCACAACTGGAGAAACTAGAAAAAGCAGCAATCTAATCCCAAAGCTAGCAATAGGAAAGAAATAACAAATATTAGAGTAGAAGAAAATGATATTGAGTAGAAAAAATAGAAAAATAGAAAAATAGAAAGAATCAACAAAACCAAAGGTTGTTTCTTTGAGAAGATCAAGAAAATAAAAAAAATCCTTTAGCTAGACTAACAAAGGGAAAAAACAGAAGAGGAAAATAAACAAAACAAGAATTGAAAGGGGGATATTACCAGTGAACCTATAGAAATAAAACAGATCACAAGAGGATACTATGAACAAATATATGCAAACACATGAACTATATCCCAAAAATACACAAACAATCCACACTAACCCTAGAAGAAATAGAAGTCAACAAACTAATCACAAATAAAGAGATTGAAACAGTCATCAAAAACCTCCCCAAAATGAAAAACCAAGCATCAGATGTTTTCACAGGTGAATTCTTTCAACCATTCAGATGATCAAACACTTCCAATAAATTAAACAGGATTGAACACTGCCAAACTCATTCTATGAAGCCAACATCACCCTAATAGAAAAGCCAGATAATTACAGACCAGTTTCTCTAACGAATATAGATGCAAAAATACTCAACAAAATATTTGCTAACTGAATCCAAAAGCACATTAAAATAATTATACACCACGATCAAGTGGATTTTATCCTAGAGATGCACGGCTGGTTCAACACAAGAAAATTAATTAGTATAATACACCACATTGAAGAAGAAAAATCACCTGATAATAGCAATTGACACAGAAAAGGCATTTGACAAAATACAGCATCCTTTCTTGATAAAAACACTCTAAAAGATTAGAATTAGAAGGAAACTTTCTCAACATGATAAAGTGCATATATGAAAAACCCACCGATAACATTGAATTGAGAGTTCAGAAATAGACCTTCATATCTATAGCCAGGTGATTTTTTTAATTTAGCAGTTCTATTGAGATATCATTTACATAGCATAAGATTCACCCATTTAAAGTGCAAATTTCAGTGGATTTTAATATAGTTACAGAGTTATGTGTTTGATGCTTTATTAACTAAAGTCTAAAGTTTACTCAGATTTCCCTAATTTTTCAGGTGTATTTTATTAGAGAAGTTGTGAGCTTATAAAACAATCATGCATATTACACAGAATTCCCAAACATCACCCCTCCACCAACACCTTGCATCGTTATGGAACATTTATAACAGATTATGAAAGAACATCACCAGATTACTACGACTAACTATGGTCCATAACTTACATCTGGTATATTTTTTTCCATACATCCTCTATTATTAACACAATGGAATATTATTCAGCCATAAAAAGGAAATAATCTTGATACCTAGTACAACATTGATGAAACTTGATGACATCCTGTTGAGTGAAATAGTCCAGTCACAAAAAAGACAAATATTGTATTATCCCATTTATAAGAAATACTTATAATAAGCATATTTCACAGAAACCGATAGGAGATTACAGGTTACCAGGGGCCAGGGTGAGGAGGGAAAATGGGAGTTATTCTTTAATGGGTGCAGGATTTCTGTGTGAGGTGACAGAAAATTTGAGTAATGGATATTGGTGATGGTAGCACAATATTGTGAATGTAATAAATACCACTGACTTTTACACTTGAAAGTGCTTAAAATGGGAAATTTTGAATTGTATACATGTTGGGTGTAGTGGACATCACCTTCCCAGAATCCTCGGGATTAAAGGAAGAGCTATGTACTAGAGTGGACTTACTGGTATTCTACTATAGACATATTGTGATTCTAGCAGTGAAAGAAATTACAACATTGATGTGGGCCAATGGCCACTGGAGGCTCCGGGAGCAGGGAGAAGGAAAAACAGCTGTAATATGGGGGATTTGGGGGGACTTGGGAATTGTCTTCAGTGACATTGCAAAGATAGATCACCACATAACATGAAGAACTGTGTGGGAGAGAGTGTAGACTACAAGGTGAACTATGTTCCATGTTTAATGGCAAAGCCCCAGGATGCATTTATCAATTGCAATGAATGTGCCACACTAACGAAGGACGTTATTGTGGGAGGGTGTTGGAGGTGTGGGGGGTGGGGCATATGGGAATCCCTATAGTTTTTGTGTAACATTTATGTAATCGAAGTATCTTTTAAAAAATAAAATTAAAAAAATAAAAAGATTTAAAGAAATGTTAAATGCAAAACTATAAACCTTCTAGAATATAGAACATGAGAAATTCTTAGTGCCTTTGGGTTTGGCAGTTCCTCTTAGATACTATCCCAAAATAGAATCATCCATGAATGAAAAATATTGATGTTTTACTTAATTAAAATCTCAAGCTTCTGGTGGTGAATAGGTGAAGCACAGGGCAATTTTAGGGCAGTGAATATATTCTATATGTTGCCATAAAGGTGGATACGTAACAGTTTGCATTTGTCAAAACTTATTCAAGTGTACAGCTGAAAGAGTAACCCTAATGTAAACTATAGATTTAATTATGATGAATTAATACTGTTTCATCAAATAGAACAAATATACACACTAATGCAAGATGTTAATAATAGGGGAAAGGCTATATGTATGTAGGAGTATATGGAAACTCTACACTTTCTATGTAATTTTTCTGTAAATCTAAAACTACTCTAGAAATAAAGGTTATTAAGAAAAAATGAGCTTTGGCTCAATATTAAGGGGACCACATCTCTGGCATTGGAAATGAATCTGAGATTTCTCTCCCATGTCTCTTATCCCTATATAAATGATAATGAGAGCATGGCCAAACGTTAGAGGAAAGGGGAAGAATTACTCAACAAATGGTTCTGTATGTTAGATTTTTTTAAAGGAGGTACTGGAGATTGAGCCCAGGACCTTGTACACCCAGGACCTCATACATGGGAAGCAGTCACTCAACCACTTGAGCTACATCCGCTCTCTGTTGGTTTTTAAAATGAAAATCAACAGAGATTTTAATCTCATACCAGGTACAAATATTTATTCCAAGTGGACTTAAGGGTTGAATATAAAAATCCAGGCAACCTCCATACAAGAAAAAATATAGAATAAAGTTTATCTTCTCTTTGGATAAGAATACATGAGTTTAGTAGGAAAGGAAAATGTTGAAAAAGAAAATGTTTATTGGGGAACAGGTGTAGCTCAGTAGATGAGCACTTGCTTCCCATTTATAAGGTTGTGGGTTCAATCACTGGTGCCTCCTTAAAAATAAATAAGGAAATGTTTATGGATTTTTGCAACATAAAAAATGAAAAAAATTTATTTAGAAACATTAAGCAATATGGAGTGCAAAAAGCAAACTAGGAAAAATTGCCTAAATACAACCCCACCCAATCCCATTGCCCTATCTCCAACCTTTACAGAATGCAGGGTATGAACTCTTATACAGTCAGCCTAGGAAGAAGTAGTTAAACCCTATTTCCTTGAAAAAAAAAATTGATTCCTCAAAACTAAATTAGAGGGTTCACAATTAATGCCTGAGAGACTAATCAATAACTTCTGCCCAATAATTCAAGAATGGGACCAAATTATTGTTGATATAATAAAACTTTATACCATTTCACCATATGAGAAGGGCTTTCACACTCATTGTCTTATTTGGTCCTTAGAGAAAACTTTTGAGATAAATAGGGAATAAAAGAGACCCAGAAATAATAACTAACCATAGTCATATAAGGGAACAAGTGCTGACACTAATTCTACACCTTAACTTTGGGTTCTCTGTTTTGTCTTCATGAAGAATTTGGATTACATATTTTCTACAGACCCTTCAAAATTTAAATCAATGTTCTCTGACAACACCATGCTCCTTTCTTGAGGTGGGCTGGAGGCAAAATTAAAACCTTTGATATTTGTTGGAGTGATACAAGAGATTATTATGGTCTTTTTCCTTAAGTATGATATTTTAAGTCATTTCCTATGCTTTTTATTCCAAAAATTATTTTCAGTTACAAAATATGTTTTTCAGAATAAGTGTAAAATAAGAATTACTTTCACAATAAGTATAAAATAGGAGTTGATTTCTCCATAGTTTTTTTTTTTTATTTATTTTTATTGTGGGTAAAAATCAAAATTCTCACAATACATACAAACATTTGCAAAATGATATATAAATATATATGCATATATGTGTATTTGCTTACAAAAATGTTATTTATATATATGTATATATATATATACATATATTTTAAGAGGTGCTTAGATTACCCAAAATATTACACGGAACCCACTGGGATTCCCATGTTGCCCATCTCCCACACCTCCCACCACATCCCACACAAACATCTCCCACAAGTGTGGCCCACCACCCTCAATGGACTTACACATCCTGGAGCCTTGCCACCAACCATAGACCACAGTTCACACTGTAGACCACACTCTCTCCCACTCAGTTCTGAGTAGTGTGTGCTGATTTAAAATGGCCTACATCCATTGCCACAACAGTACTCAGGACAACCTCCAACTCCCAAAGAAGCCCCTGTATTTCAACTGCTCATCCCCTCCCTACCCCAAAAGTGTCAAGTGGCCACTGGCTCCACCTCATTGTTATAATTTCTTGCATTGCTAGAATCACCATATGTGAACAAGAGAATACCATCAAGTCCACTCTAGTCCATAGTTCTTCCCCCAATCCTGAGGGGACTGGGATGGTGATGTCCACTCCAACTCCAAGTGAGAGAGGGCTTATATCCCATGGATATGGTGGGTGGGATGATCCTGCCTGCAGATGCAGGCCCTCTCCATTCCCTGGGATGGCCATTGCCCATCGTTGTCTCCTCACCAGGTGACTTGGATGAGTCCATTGAGCTGTAGGGTAGGAGTTGCAGCTCCACCTAGATTTCATGCACACCTGGCACATAGGTAGGCGGGAGGCTCCAGTCTCTGGAAGTATACCTAAAAACTCCAGCATCACATATAGGTTTGAATAGAAGGGACTATAAGAATTATTTACAATGATATCTTGGCTCAGTGGGGTGAATGCACAAAAGTCTTAGACTGTTGACTCTGAAATCATCCTAGGAATCCTGTCCTTTTAATGTTTCCTATACTTCCCTTTAAAAAATTATCTCTTTCTTTATTCATTCATTGAAGACTTGAAAAGAATTTGGCAGTATTTATTAAACACTGCTTAGCTCCTATTTTTAACACTTCTTTAACCTTCCATTCTGTCTGCATCTATTTCAAATGTATATGTTGTTTACTAACTAGCTTTAATAAAGTTTAAAAAGTCCAAGCTCTTCTTTTCTTTATCTTTGAGGAGGATTTTTTTAACCACTGGTGAGATATTAGCTATAAAATATTTTATGACTCTGACTCTACTGGCATGAGCCATCCCCAGATAGAAAAAGGGAAACAAATTACAATTCCCATAGCCCAGGATGCTGCCATACTGGAACACTTCAGGAAACAGAACTGGTGTGGGCGTAAAAGACCTAAGAATGCAAGGCAAATGGCTGTGAAACCGAACTCTAAAGCTGAGGACCTTGGTCATTCATTGGACTCTTGGCATGCCAATCTTCACGTCTCAGCAAATGAGCTGAGAGAGAGTGATGAAGAGGTGGGACCCTTTGTTGACCCTTCCTTGCCCCGCCCCTAACACCCTACCATCAGACTATTTCCCACCTGGTCCACAGTCTCCTCAGGAGCAACCTTGGTGGGCCACACTTCTGGCCTGCTGCCAGCCTTTCCTATCTTGGGGCTGCCACAGAACACTCCAGACTGTTGTCCATTTTGTGACCGTCTCTTTTGCCGCCCCCATAGCCTTGGGCCAGGTCCCCCTGCCGACAGCCTCTTCTCAGCATCAACCGCTTTGGTGGCTGCCACCTTCATAGCCATCTTCGCTGTAACCTGATCACCGCCCAAATTGAGGTACTGACTGGTGAGTCATTCTTGTCATGTCCACCAGAGAAAAGCAAAATTCGGCCACCGGTTGCCAAGATGGAGCTGGCGGCTGGGTGGGCCGAAATCCCAGGCCCATCTGGGGTAGCATGGCACCTGCACAAGGGGCGCCTGGAGTAGTGGGAGCCGCTGCCTTTCTGGCTTCCCAGGCAGTCTCACGAGCCCTTTGGGAAGAGGAGTTTGGGGAGGAGACGGCCTTCGCCTTCGACGAGGAGGATCGAGATGTCAGACTGGCAGAGCAGGAGGAGAGTGAGGTAGAGGAAGAAGAAGAGGAAGAAGAGGCAGTTGAAGACAAGGAGGAAGACGACGTGGACGAGGACGATCTGGAGGATGACCAGGAGATAGGGGAAGAGGAAGAGGAGGAAGAGGAGGGCAACGAGGACGAAGAGAAGGATGATTAAGGTGGCTCAGAAGTCGTCACAAGTTTTCGTGAGTTTCCCCTGGTGCGGTTTCAGTCCCTGTTCTGGGATCTAGTCCGTTCTCTTTTATGCCGATTCTTTTATAACGTCCATATCCATGTCCAGCCCCATGAAAGCCCCTTAGTGTTGAGAAGCTGCCCTAGGGAAATGGAGGATCCTGGAGACCGACCTGCACCTCGGGAATCAGAGTATCAGGAAGACAAAGGTGAAGCTCGAGATGGGGAGGACCTGGCAGAGCCTAAGGAATCCGAAGAAGGGACTGTAGCCCAGGAGACAGAGGTACCGGCAGCAGAGTACAAGGATCTGGAGGGTGAGGCATTGACTTTTAATGTGGAATCCCAGGAGCTGGGGGCCTGTGCCCCCGAGGGCACCGACGCTGTCAAGTTGAGGCAACATCCTCATGCTCTTGTATTCTCTGTTGGCACAGCTGGCTCGCATGCAGGTTATGCTCAGCGCTTGCCTCAAGTAGTTAAGCGAAGGGTCGATGCTCTCAAAAAACTTCAAGCCAAATATGCACAAATAGAAGCCCAATTCTATAAAGACCTTTATAATCTTGAAAAAAGGTATGCTGCTCTCTATCAACCTCTGTTTGATAAGAGATCTGATATTGTCAATGCAACTTATGAGCCCACAGAAGAGGAATGTCACTGGGAAGTAGGTGTTCAGGAAGGAGCTTGGGAGGAAATGGAAAGAAAGACTGAAGGAAAAGCACAAACAAAAGGCATACCTCTCTTTGAGTTCCGTGTAATATTTTAGGTAATATAAGCACCTCTTAAAATATATGTGTATATATATATATATAAATAACATTTTTGTAAGCAAATACACATATATGCACATATATTTATATATCATTTTGCAAATGTTTGTATGTATTGTGAGAATTTTGATTTTTACCCATAATAAAAAAAAAAAGAAAAAAAAATAAAATTAAATTAAAAAAAAAAAAAAGGCATACCTCATTTATGGTTAACAACTTTTAAAAATGTAAAGATTCTTAGTAATTTGATTCAAGAAAATGATGAACTGATACTGGAGCACTTGAAAGACGTAAAAATAAAATACTCAGGAATTGAAGAACCAGTGAGCTTCACCCTAGAATTTGTCTTTGAATCAAATGAATATTTTTTCAATGAAGTTCTGACAAAAACATACCGAATGCAGTCAGACACAAATGATTATGGTCTCTTCTCCCAGGGGCCAGAAATAATCAGCAGCACAGGTTGTGAGATTTACTGGAAAGAAGGGGTAAATGTCACTGGGAAAACTATCAAGCTACATAAATATGAGGAACATGAAAGTGTTGTATCAACCAGTAGGAAGGTGCCCAGCTATTCTTTTTTAATTATTTCTATCCTCCTGATTCCCCTGAAGGTAGAGTAGTGGATGCCGTTACTGATTATAAATTGGGATACTTGTTCCGTGAACTTCTGGTTCCAAAGGCTGTCTTATTCTTCACTAAAGAAGCAGGTAAATATGAATATAAAAACTCAGATGAAGATGGCCAAACAGTTGAAGGTGAGGAGGATAAAGAAGAAGACGAAATTGAAGAACCAGAAGAAGGCATTGAAAAGGATCCGGACCCAGGAGAGGGCACCTCCAGAGAAATCAGGTATCAGTGTATAGCCTTGAGTATCACGCTACCATTTACTGACATATACCTGTTGTTGTTTTTTTTAATTTCTTAACTAAACAATTTTTAAAAATTTAAATAATTTAATTTAAAAACCAGTTTAATGTTAGTGCCTTTGTATAATAGATAATAAGGCATGTAGCATGTTCTGAAATGTACGTCATTCACAGTTTCAATTTCTTTGAGCTTTAACTATAAGAATATTATTGGTGGGAAATTGACCAGACTTGGTAGCAAAGTCCAATATTTGTTGAGAAAATGGTCACCAGAAGAAGCTGCTCAAGCAACTGGGCTATACACTAGCTGGATCTTCATGATTTGGCTGCTATAATAGTCTCTGGTACTAACTAGGAGATAATGCCTTTAAGAATGTAACTACATATAGAACTGTAAAAAGTTAAGAATTTCAAGTAGGACTACATTTAATGATTGATATCTATTCATTCATTTGTAAATTTTTGTATTTTCTGTGACCGTCAAAAAAAAAAAAAAAGAAAATTAGTCATAATAAGACTTATTGTTTATTACTGAGTTGGTAATTAAGTCTGAAATACACTAAATTTTGAGGACCTCTGGTTTAGAGCAGTGGGAGTAAATGTTTAGCTTCAATTATGGTAGGCCCAGCCTTAATTCACTAACCTTGGACTTTTACAGGTAAACTAAACTAGACAGTAAGGGCTGGACTGGGAAAGAAACTAGAATTCCGAGGGCCTTGAGACACAGAGAAAGACCAAATAAAGGGGCAAAGATTGAGTGGTGGCAGTGGAAAAATGGAAAAAGGAAAAAGCTAGTTACAAAAGGATACAAACATTATTATATCAAGTATATGAAATTTTAAAACATGTGAAACACTTTTTATTGATTATGGATACCTATATATGTAGCAAAGAGAATGCATATGATCTATGAGTACATGTATAAGATGCAGGAAGGCATGTATGAAAATGATAAACACCATATTTAAGATAGTGGTTACATCTTATGGAGATAGAGGATAATTCCATTTGAGAGGGGTAGTCTATTAATTTCCTAGGGTTTTTGTAACAAATTACCACAATTTGGGTGACTTATGGCGACAGAAATTTATTCTCTCACAGTTCTGGAAGCCAGAAGCCTGAAATCAAATGCCAGCAGGACCATGTTCCCTCTCTTGCCTCCTTCCTTGCCTCCTCTAACTGCTGAGGCTTCCTGGGGCTCTTTGACTTGAGGCAGTATAACTTCAATCTCTGCCTCCCTTTTAATATGATATTTTCTTTGTCTCAAACTTCCCTCTCCTCTTATAAGGACACCAGTTATTGGATTTAGGCCCTACTTTAAAACCTTTAAATCCTTAATTATATCTACAAAGATCCTATGTGTATATGTCACATTCACTGATATGGGGTATTAGGACTTGAACATATCTTTTTAGGGGAAACAATTCAATCCACTGCAGATACACAGTGGCCTTCAGCTTGATTTTATTGTTATATTTTTTTAGGTTGGGTGGTGGTTTCATGGTTATAGTAATCTATAACTTTGTCTAAGTCTGAAATATTGTGTAATAAGAAATGAACAAAAGAGGAAAAGGAGAAAATGCACCCACTATGTGGAATCTGTTCAAGGAAAAATATTGAAGTTGTAGTTGATCAGAGTAGAGGATCAGAGTAGGGAAAGGGTTATGGGTTTGAAGATAGAACTTAATGGTTGAGATCTTATAGAGTTTTTTGTTTGTTTGTTTGTTTTTAATATTTTTTTTATTTTTTAAAAAAGGTATTTAGATTACATAAATGTTACATAAAAATACAGGAGATTCCCATATGCCCTGCTTCCTACACTTCCCACATTTTCCCACATTAACAACATCTTTCATTAGTGTGGTACATTTTTTACAATTGATGAAAACATTTTAGAGCATTGCCACTAAGCATGGATTATACTTTACATTGTCGTTTACACTCTCTCCTGCACAATTTTGTAGGTTATGGAAAGATATGAAATGGCCCATAACTGTCATTGTAATGTCATTCAGGAAAATTTCCACGTCTTCCAAATGCCCCCCATATTTCACCTGTATTTCCCTCTCCCTGCCCTCAGAATCTCTAGTGGCCACTGCCTCCACATGAATGATATAATTTCTTCCATTGCTAGAATCACAATAAGTCTACAGTAGAATACCAGTTAGTCTACTTTAGTCCATATTTCATTCCCCAATCCTGAGGATTCTGGGACGGTGTTGCCATCTCCACCTCTAATTGAGAGGAGGCTTTGATCCCATGGGGCAGATGGATGGGACCCTCTTGCTTGCAGTTGTAGACTCTCTTGGTTCCTTGAGATGGTCGTTGTCCTTCATCATTTCCTTGTTAGTTGTCCTGGGTGAGTCCAATGAACTGGAGAGTAGGTATTGCAACTCCATTGAGATTCAGGGCCCAGCTGGCACATGGACAGCGCAGAGTTTAAAGTCTCTTGGACATACACCTACCAACTCCAGCACCAACTATAGGTTCAAACAACAGGGACAGAAGACACATGTGTAATTTTATTTATCTTTCTTTCACAGAGCACCAAACACTTATTTTTTTTCTCCTTAATAGGTGCTCAATTTATATTTATTGAAGTGTATCCTTAATTCATCCACAACCCTTTTCTGGTCACCAGGGTTGACACTGAAATTATATTGCCATGTAAGATTATTTATAGTTGGAATCACATGGTGAGACAGAAGGCAGAGGACCCACTGTCCCCATTATACTGAATGGGCAGGCCAAGTAGACAATTATCTATGCCTTGACATTTGAAGGAACTAAAATTGTTACCGATTGGTTAGTGTTTATGCTGTACCAATTGTTAAGTATAGTATTGCTCTTAGACTCTGTCAAGAGGAACTTCTATCTTGAACTCCATTTTATTCTCACTGGACCAGGAGACTAGGTGGTGTGGCCAATGGAATATAAACATACCCATAGTCCACGACCATTGCAGACCATGCTTTGCGTTCCTGAACTGCTGAACCCTACTCACATATGCTTCCAGGGCCTGCACGCTTCTCTTTGATAGATCTGTCTTTCTGAGATATGATGGTATTGCTTGTGTATGTCCTCCAAGGCCTGGTCAGTGGCCAAGGGGTGGCTGTACACAGGGAACAGGGACGAGTGGGCTCAGATGTTCACATGCACTGAAGTAAGTTCTTTCACGGTGTGGGATGTAAACTCAGGGTGGGAAAAGAAGGGAGATAGGCAGGTGTCCAGGGCCAGGTACAGGGCCAGGGTCTGGAGAGAGGGGGATTATTTCTCACACAAATGGTGTAGGCATTAGAGGAGTCCAGGAATTCTACATTTAAACTGGTGTTTCAGGTCATTATAAAGGTATATTTGTCATGGAAGGAGATGTAACATTTTATTTAATGGTTTATTAATTGATTTAAACATTTCAGATATTGGAGAGGAGTACACCCCGTGCTTCAGCTGAGTTTTAAAACATTAAATTGGGTGGTGGTTGCATGGATGTAGTATTCTCTATTACTATCAGTCTGAAATATTTCATAATAAAAACTGAAAAAGAATTTAAAATAGGAAAGGGAGAAAAATGGGCTTAATACCTAAAAGCTGTTTAATAGGAGAAAAGTAAAGTTGTAGCTGACCAGAGTAGAGGATTAAAGAAGGGGAAGGGCCAGGGGTTTGAGAATTGAAGAAATGAAGGCCTAGTTTCCTGGTTTCTACACTTAGTTATGTTTGCCTATGTGCTCTTTAGTTAGCATTACCTTCTTTTCTCATAGGCTATGTGTATTAGAAAGCCAAAAGGGGTGCTGATGCAAAGTACCAGAAATCTGTCGGCCTTTATAAAGGATATTTATTTGGGGGAAAAGCTTACCATTACAAGGAACTAACCTAGAGTCTGTTGCCATGTGTTGAAGCAAGATGGCGGGCGATGTCTGCGAGGATTCAGCCTTCCTCTTTCCTCTTAAGCCTCCATGGGCCTAGCTTCTTCCGATCTCAGCTGTAGGCTGGCTTAGGGCTCAGCTGCTCTGTTCTCTTCAGCTGCAAACTATCAGGGGAATGGCTCGTCTTCCCGGGATCGCAGGACTAAAGTCCTCTTCAGTGCCTATGGAACTCGCTCTCTTGTGTATCTGCTTTAGTGAGTGTCCGTTTACATAATCCACCAAGGGCAGGGACTGAACCCTGCACACCTTAATGACGTGGTTGAATCAAAACCCTGATCTTGATTTAATCAAGTAAATGTAAAGCCTCTGAATTTAAATCAATCCAAGGGTATCATGCCCAGAGGAACAGACCAGTTTACAAACATAATCTATATCTCTTTTTGGAATTCATAGATAATAAACTGCCACACTATGGTATCATATATCATATTTTAACTACCATTATTCATATCTGTTTCCCCTATCACCTAGAAGATGAGCTTCTGAATGGTTCAGACGTTAAAATATTTTATTTGTCCATCTTTCCTAAAGCACCTAGCACTGTTTTTCAGTTATAGGTGCTTGAGAAATATCGGCTAAAATGAAATTTACTTAAAAGGATCCACAAGTTTTTTTTTTCCCTCATCAGTGGTGGGTAAATGAATTATCAAGTAATATCACATAGCAGTTATGGCTAGAACCTTATGGACAGCCAGAAGCCAAAAAGATCTCTTAACATTATCTTAACTGAAAAGGCAGCCTAAGTAAAAAGTTATCCATATAGTGCCAACAAGGGCCTTCAAATGGGTTCGAAATTGTCGATACTGGTGAAATTTCTGCTAATATAATTTAAAACTAATTGGTTGAACTCTGAATCATATTGATGTTCACTCCATTATATAAATGGGAACCCACAAATCTATTGCAGATAAGCCCTTTGTACCTTGAACTTCTGTTGAGACTGCTTAGGCAGAGTGCTCCTTAAGCTTCTTATAAAACCTATCATTTTACTGAATGGTGCTCTGATTTAAACAATTTTATAGTCTCACCCCTGTCTTAATGTTTAGAGTATGTTTTCCTGGAAAGCTCCTCAATTTAATCCTTGTCTTAAAGTGGTTTCTTAATTTTAGCATTATTTGCCATTTGGAGAAGCTGGGAATTTTCAAAATCAGCAAGTGCTGTCTCCTTTTTTTGTTTAGCAGTTACTTTAACTTAATTTTCTCACCTATAAATAGTAAGAAGAAATTAGGTAACACCTTCAACACTCTGGAAATCTGTTTGATTGAATCACCCAATTTGTTAGGTTTTCTATTACCCACTTTACTGTGCTACATAAAAAGAAACAATTTTCTTCCAATTTTCAATGACATTTTCCTCACTTCCCTTTAAGGTCTCACCAACAGCCTCTATAATGGCCATTGGGCTTCTGATAACAATATATTCAAATCATCTCGAACTTTCATGAATACCCCTCTTAAATTTTTCTAGATGCCCCCCACCTCGCTTCAATACCACTCCCATATTTTAGGTTTTTCTTTTGGCAGCATCCTATTATTGACACAAACATCTGTTTTAATGTTCTATTGCTGCATAATAAATGAGCCAGAAATGGACTAGCTTAAAACAACATTTAATACCACAGTTTCTGCGGGCAAGGCATTCAAGACTGACTTAGCTGAGTGGCTTCTTTTTAGGATATTATCAGGATTTATTAACTAAAAGCACACTGTAATATAATGTCATTTTAATTTAAAAACAGAAACAAACAAGAATGACCATATAACAGTGTTTTTGGAAACTGAGTGTGTAAGGATATTTCATCATGTTCCTTTTAATTTCCCCTTCCTTTCATTGACATCTTTTTTGCATGTGTGTGCCTGTGTGTCAGAGATTTTTTTCTTCATTAGAGAAGTTATGGGTTTACAGAACAATCATATATAAAATACAAGATTCCCAGACACCACCCCACCACCAACACCTTGCAGTGGTGTGGAACATTTGTTACAAGTGATGAAACCACAAATTAATAATTGTGCTATTAACTATAGTTGATTGTTTGACCTAGGGTTCACTGTTTGTGTATTGTAGTTCCATTGATTTTTGTTTTTTTGAGGTACCAGGGCCAGGATTGAATCCAGGACCTCACATGTGGGAAACCCGGCGCTCAACCACTGAGCCACATTGGCTCCCCTGAGTTGGTTTTCACATTTTTTGCTTGTTGTTTGCTTTTTGTTTGTTTTTAGGAGGCACCAAAAACTGAACCTGGGACCTTCCGTGTGGGAAGCAGGTGTTCAACACTTGAGCCACACCACTCCTCTCCATTGACTTTTTAAAAAAATTATTCTGTTGCTATATATACAATATAACATTTCCCCTTTTAATCACATTCAGATATATATTTCAATGCTGTTAATTGCGTTCACAATGTGGTGCTACCATCACCACTATCCCTTACCAAAATATTTCCATCACTCCAAAGTAGAACCCTGTAATGTTTAAGTCTTAACTTTCAGTTCCCTATCTCCACATTGTACCCTAGTACCCTATCTTCTAGATTATGACACTATGAGTTCGCCTACTTCAATTGTTTCAAATCAGTGAGATCATATAATATTTGTCCTTTTGTATCTGACTTATTTCACTCAACATGATATCTTCAAGTTTCATCCATGTTGTTGCATGTATTAGGACTTCATTCCTTCTTATGACTGAATAATATTCCATTTCATGTATATACCACATCTTATTTACCCATTCATCAGTTGATGGACACTTGGATTGTTTCCATGTTTTGGAAATTGTGAATAATGATGCTATGAACATCAGTGTGCAAATATATGATTGAGTCCCTGATTTCAGTTCTTTTGGGTATGTACCAAGAAGTGGAATTTCTGGGTCATATGCTATTTGTATCCTCAGCTTTCTGAGGAACCAACAAACTGTCTTCCACAGCAGCTGTACTATTTTACATTGCCACCAGCAATGAATGAGTGTTCCTATTTCTATGCATCCTCTCCAACACTTGTTATTTTCTGGGTTTTTTTCAATAGCAGCCATTCTAATGGGTAAGAAATGGTATCTCATTGTGGTTTGGATTTCCATTTGCTAAATGGCTAATGATGTGCATTTTTGTCATGTGCTTTCTGGCTATTGGTATAACTTCTTTGGAGAGATGTCTATTCAAAACTTTTGTCCATTTTTTAAATTGGGTTGTTTGTCTTTTTGTTAAGTTAAAGGTATTCTTTATATATTCTGGATATTAAAACTTTATGAGATATGTGGTTCCCAAATATTTTCTCCAATTGTGTACATTTTGATGAAGGCATTTGAAGAACCAACGTTTTTAATTTTATGAGCTTCCATTTATCTTTTTTTTTTTTTTTTTTTTTTTTTTTGCTTCTTGTACTTTGGGTGTGAAGACTAAGAAACCATTGCCTAATACAAGGCAATGATGATGCTTCCCTATATTTTCTTTTAGTAGTTTGGTAGTTCTAGCTCTTATATTTAGGTATTTAATCTACTTTGATTTGACTTTTGCATACCGTGTGAAGTAAGGGTCCTCCCTCCTTTTCTTTGCAAATGAAGATCCAGTTTTCCCAGAACCATTTGTTGAAGAGACTATTATTTCCCAATTGAGTGGTCTTTGCCCCCCTTGTCAAAAGTTGATTAGCATGGATGAACCTTGAGGACATTATGTTGAATGAAATAAGCCAGACACTAAAGGACAAATATTGTACGGTCTCACTAATATGAACTAAATACATTGAGTGAACTCATGGATGTAAACTCTAGAGTATAGGTTACTAGGATATAGAATGTGGGCTAAAAATGGGAGCTGATGCTTAATGTATGTAGAACTTTTAATAAGATCTATTGCAAACGTGTGGAAATGAATAGAGTTGATGGTAACACATTATGGTGAGTATAACTAACACTGCTGATTTATAAATGCAATTGTGGCTGAAAGGGGTAGTGTAGGTATGTAAATGTCAATTGAAAGGAAGCTAGAGAATAATCTAAGGACTGTATAACAGAGATTTGGTGGTGGATGAAGATTGTGGTTAATAGTATAAATATAGGAAAGTTCTTTTACAAAGTGTTAAGAATATGGTGATACACAGAAAAAAATTACAACTAATGTAAATTATGGATATAGTTACAGTAATATTGCAATATTTTGCAGCAATGGCTAAGAAGATATTATATCAATTCTAAGGGACAAGAATAGGGGGTATAAAAGGGCATGCGATTTTTCTTTTGGAGTAATGAAAACATTCTAAAATTCACAAAGGTGATGACAGCACCACTCTGTGATGAAAATGAGAGGCACTGAGAGTAGACTTTGAATGGACTATACAAAGCATGTGACTCTTTAACACAGTGAATCCTGTGGTGCAAGATGGACTGTGGTTGACAAAACAAATATAGGGACATTCTCTCATGAACTATAACAAATACATAATACTAATACAAAGTGTTAATAATTGGGTGGGTGGGGGGAAATTACACCAAATATAAGATACTGTCTACAGTTAGTAGTAATATTTTGATGATTCTCTCTTCATAGTTTGTAACAAATGTTTCACAACAATGCAAGATGTTAGTGGTGGGGAGATGTATGGGAGACCTGTATGATGATATGTGTGTTTATTTTGTAAGTTCACAACTTTTACTATATACTTATTGTTTATTTATGTTCGTGTATGAATGATATGCTTCAATAAATATTTTTTAAAAAATAGAAAAAATATGTCAGTTGGCCACTTTCTTGATTTTGCCTCAAACTTAGCTTGAGTAACAGAACTGTGTTTTCCCATCTTTGTATACCTTCTGATGCTTAGCTCGGTGTTGGAAATCTTAAACTATTCTTTCAAACGCCTCCAACTAAATCCTAAACTCTCATTCTCATAATGTTTTCTTACCCTAGATCCTAACTGACAACTCTTAACTATTAGATCACCAGCACTACCCTCATTGATATTCTCCTTCACTGGCTCCTCAGTTCTCTCTCATCTTTCTCCCCATCCATGAAATGATGTTCATTCTTGTGGCACAGCAAGATGGAGAGAGCTACATAGACTCTGAAGACAGATGGGCCAGGTTCAGATCCCCACTCTGCCACTTCTCAGTTGTTGACTTTACACCGGTTTTGATCTCCTTCCTGAGCTTAAATTCATGCATACTTGGATATCCTGCAATCACCTCAAGTTCAATGTACCTTCTAAATTACTTTTTCACCTGGATTATCTGTCTTCTTGTCCACAGCAGGTGGTGGAGAGGGTCCTTCAACTGCATGGTTGTAAGCTTCAGCCATTGGCAACTGTGTCTCAGAGGGCAGCAGATGGTGATGTCTCCCAAGAAAGACATGGCTTCTTCCTTTCAACTTAACCTCAGGGTACTGGGATTGCCACTTTTTATTTTTTTTAAAAAAGTGTCTTAAATACTGACAGTGTAATTCCTCAAAGCAAGAAATACCTGGTCGTTGAAAATTAGCCCTGAGTATGTAGATTTGGGGGGGGGGGAGTGGGACCTAAAACTCTGAAAGAGTTTAGCCATAGCCCAAGAGAGAGACAGAGTCTGAAGAGCAGCAGAGGACAGCAGAAGGAGAGAAATTTACCAGTAAAAAATTTCCTGTGGTAGAAATAGCCAAAGGATTTTTAAGAATGGAAGTGTCTAATTTGAGCCTTAAATTATCTGCTATGTGATTTTACACTTTTATGAAACTCAGCACTCCTCAACACTATCCCTGTATATTCAAGAAACATAATCCATCTATTCTATTAAATTCTTGTGTGAGAGGCACTTTAGAGAAATCACAGAAACTATGCTATGCTTTAAGTTTGGCTATGTGGTTCTCAGAAAAATGGGGATCCTCAAGACTTGAGACTCAAGAGACATGGAGAACACAGCAGAGATCCTTGAAACTACTAGGAAATCTGACAGGGTCTTGGTGAAAAGCCAGAACTCTACCAACTGCCTGGAGGAAACATCCCAAAATGTATTGAGGGTGTTAGTCATTCACCAGTTGAAAAAAATAAAGAATTCTTATTTTGAGTTCTACAAAACAGCTGCTCCTGAGAAATACAGCCAGATGGACATGTATGGGCACTTTGGTTGGAAGGAGCCCAGTAGAAAGGAATGAAGCCACCTCTTGAGTGGAATGTGTTTGAGTAGCTGGCTTACTATCATTACTTCCTTGGATACATCCATCTCAACAAACGATTAGGGCTACACAGTTAGCCACGTCCTCGTAGTAGAAGAATTTATGAGCTTCCAATTCCAAGCTCACTGAGGCATGGAGAAGAGTCAAAAGGAGCCAGCAGATAGACAGTGACGTTAGGTGAGGCTGAGAGTGAGTGTCAGCCATAAGTGGGACCTCTGGAGAGAAGAGACATCAGAGACAATTGTGTTATAATTGTGGGATGGGCAGAGGTGGATCTACTGTGAAGCTCCTCCCTTGCACTGGCCCTAACCAAGTCCCTGGGAGGGATGTTAGCAATGTGTTTACATGGTCATAATATTTTATACAATTTGCAAAAGTTATATATTTTAATCACAGTTAAGACTACTCTCTTTTTCAATTGCAACTTCCCTCTGTCAAATTTGCCTTTGCATCTGGTGGCATTTTGAGGATCTGGCTAAGGGGAAACTGAATTTGGCTTACATTGTTTTGGTTTACTAAGATTAAGATCCATTATATAGTTCACAATTTCTTCCATCGATAGTAAAGTTATTGGTAGCTGTCTTGGTATAGGAATGGCCACCAGGAACACTCTTACCACCCACTTAAGACAAGTCACCTGGCATGATGAACCATAAGTCTGTGAACCAGGGAACCAATAAATCATTTCAAACCTCAGGTGTAGAAAATTTTCAGTGTAATATTGTTCTCTTCAATGTTTAGTCAAAATGGAAGTTCTCTTTGGGGATATATTTAACAAGTCAACATATTTAATTACAAATACATCGTACAGAAAAAAAATTTTTATATTAAAGACAATTGGCCATAAATGTGAGGGTTGATTTCTGAGCTCTCAATTTGATTCCATTGGTCCATATGTCTGTACTTGTGCTAATACCATATTGTATTGATTACAGTGGCTTTGAGATAAGTTTCGAGATTGTGAAGTGTGAGTACTCCAGCTTCATTCTTCTTTTTCAAGATGGCTTTAGCTACTCAGGGCCCATAACCCTTCCATGTAAATTTGATAATTGGCTTTTCCATTTCTGCAAGGAAGGTTGTTGACATTTTTATTGGGACTGCATATAATCTATAAATTGCTTTGGATAAGATCAACATCTTAATGATGTTCAGTCTTCTATCCATTGACACAGAATGTCCTTCCATTTATTTAGGTCTTCATTTATTTCTTTTAGTAATGTTTTGTAGTTTTCTGTGTACAAGTACTTTACATCCTTTGTTCAATTTATTAGTAGATATTTGATTATTTTAGTTGTTATTGTGAATGGAATTGTTTCCTTGATTTTTTTCTTTCAATTGTTCATTGCTTGTGTATAGAAACAGTACTGGTCTTTGGACATTGATTATGTATCTTGCCAGTTGGCTGAATTTATTTATTAGCTCAGGGAGATTGATTGTGGATTTTTCAAGATTTTGTTTATATAGGATGTGCCATCTGCAAATATGGAAAGGTTTACATTTTCCTTTCCAATTTTGATGCTTTTCAATTCTTTTTCTTGCAAAATTGCTCTGGCAAGAACTTCCAGGAAAATGTTGTGATGGGTTGAAGCTGTATGTACTCCAGAAAAGTATGTTCATAAAGTTAATCCATTATTCTGAGTGTGGATCCATTGTAAGTAGGATTTTTGGTAATACCTACCCTGAATGGCCCACTTGATTCAGTGTGGGTCTTAACCCTCTTATTGGAGTTCTTTATAAAAGGATGAAATTCAGACAAAGAAAATGAAAAACACAGAAGCAAAAATCTGTAAGCAATGTAACCCAAAAGAGAAGGAAGGGACCAGCAGACTTCGCCATGTGCCTTGCCATTTGACAGAGAAGATCAGCTGTCAGTCTTCAGGAAGAAGGTATCATCTTGAGGATTCCTTGATTTGGACATTTTCACGGCCTCAGAGCTGTAAGTGTGTGAGCTAATGAATACCCAATTGTAAAAACCAACATATTTCTAGTATATTGCTCTTGGCAGCCTAGCAGACTAGAACAGATTTTGGTACCAGGAAAGTGGGGTGCTGCTATTGCAAATACCAAAAATGTGGGGGAAGTTTTATGAATAGTAAGGGGTAGATTCTGGAAAAATCATGAGATGCTTGATAGAAAAGACCTAGATTGCTTTGAAAAGAATGTTAGTAAGAATATGGACACTAAAAGTACTTCTGATGAGGATGAGACAGAAATCATAAACGTGTCATTGCAAACTAGAAGAAAAGTGAACCTTCTTTTAAAGTGGCAGAAAATTTTGCAAGATTGAGTCCTGATGTCAGATGGTAGGCAGAATTTGAAAGTGATGAACTTGGATATTTAGCTGAAGAGATTTTCAAATTGAATGTGAAAAGTTCTGGCTGGCTTTTCCTTGCTGGTTATAGTAAAATGCAAGAGGAAAGGGATAAGTTGAGAACTGAACTCATTTAGCACAAAGAAATCAGACACTGATGGTTTGGAAAATTCTAAGCTTCCAGAACATGAGTTCCCAGAAAAGAGTGCTCCATGTATTTAACTGAACATGGAACCAGTCAGCCATTTCAGTGCAAGTCAGTATTGAAGATGCTGTTATCCAGAAAGGATTTGTGGAAAGTCCCACTGTCTAATGGTTTGGCCCACTGTGTACTACATGCAAAACCAAGGGTTTTTTTGTGTGTGAGATCTGTATGAACAGAACCATTGCCAGCCTGGACTAAAAGGGACAGAAAAGGAACAGGTTAAAGGAAAACAGATTTCAAAGACAGAACCATGAAACCTGAAGTCTGGACTGAAGAAATCTTCTGGGGCCAAGGGAGGACCCATGCTTGTATGTGGAAAGGGTGAATATGCCCCAGGGCTTGTAGAAGGTGGGCATTCCACTCCATTGGAAGAATGTTACCACCACAGGTTTATCAAATGTCTGGGGAATTGTGGAGAGGCTGGCCACCACCCCAATGCTTGAGGAAAGAGGAGACTAGAGTCTTGCTGCCACCCATGCTAATTCAATCTCTTCACTAGTAATTGGTTTGTTGAGATCTTCTATTTCTTATTGAATCAATGTTTATAGTGTGTGTTTCTAAGTATTTGTCTATTTCAGCTAAGTTATCTACTTATTGACATACAGTTGTTCATAGTATCCTCTTATACTTCTTTTTATTTCAGCAGGTGTCTAGTAATGCTGCCCTTTTAATTTCTGATTTTCATTACTTGTATCCTCTCTTTTTTTTCTTTGTTAGTCTAGCTAAAGTTTTGTCAATTTTATGGATATTTTTTAAAGAACCAACTTTTGGATTTTTGTTTTCTATTTCATTTATCTCCACTTTAATATTTGTTATTTCCTTCCTTCTGCTCACTTCGTGTTTAGTTTGCTTTATATTAGGTCTAATTGGTATAGAATATCATTCAAGTCTTGGATTTTCTTGTTGATCCTCTGAGTAGATGTTCTACCCATTATTGAGAATAGTATATTAAATTCCCCTAATATTAATGTAGAACCATCTACTTCACCCTTCAAATCTGTCAGTATTTGCTGCATATATTTTTAGGTTCTTCTGTTAGGTGCATATATATTTATATTGTTATATCATCTTGTTGAATTGTCCTCTTTATCAATATATAATAAATATCTTTGTCCCTCAAAACTGTTTTTGACTTAAAGTCTATTTTATCTCTTATTACAATAGCTATCTTTTGGGTAATAATAGTATATATTTATTCCATCCTTTCACTTTCA